>JACJUY010002803.1:25678-47087 GCA_014220935.1 Platorchestia sp. MABIK | reverse complement strand
TTGAGCTGGAGGCCAGTTTCAGTCGCCGTTCCAAGTAAAAGAATGAAAAGATTGCTGAAAATTAATGTCTGGGCCCCCCCAAAATTATTTTTCGGGGATCCTGGCCCTCCTCCAAAATTTTCGACTGGCTGTACCACTGGTAAATAGTAAGTTTTGCACGAGAGACCGGAGTGATTGGTGAAGGGAGGCGGACACAAACGCTCATACTCCATAAGTTCGGGCAGCGAGTTTAACTGTTATGATGCGTATTCCCTTTACTATTAACAGTAAAGGGAGTTCTATTTCTTTAGGATGAAGAAGGGCTAAAAGTCTAACTTTATTCACGTCCTCCTCATGACAAGTCTTGTCATGGCGATCGTGCCTCAATCAAGCAAATAATTTCTGAAGCTGTGAAACTAGTAACTCGCAAGTGCGGAGCAGGTATTCCTCTCTCTTTAAATGAACATACAGAAAATATGAGATGTCATCTAGGACATTTCGTGCCTTAGGAAAGCACAGTAATAATGCGCTCAGTTAACAGTATGTTAAAAAATTTTCCCGTTGAGACAAAAAATCGCAAAGATTTTGTGACGAAAAATAAAGCCCAAAAGATCGTGACGAAAAAAAACAAAGATATCGTCACAAAAAAACTCGCTGCTGCAGGGATGATGAAACAAAACATTTGCTACAACGGTATACTTAGAGTATTTCAACCATAAGGAAATAGTATCTAAAAATATCACAGACAAGGCACTAAGTAGCGAACAGACACAATTAAGTAGCAAATCCAACGAGTAAGGAAAACACAATTCACTCACTGTCTAACGCAAGTCAAAAAATGACTAAAATCCATTCACGTGAACTGACAACTAAAATTACAGAACATCATTAGATTCTCATTACCCACCATGAACACAGTTACAAATTGCATGACGATTCAAATTAGAGGTGTCAGTATCGCTCACTTTTCTGCAACTATAGAATTTTCTATAACTTTTTTAACAGATTAGATTAGACTATAAGTTAGTTTGAGTCTTCCTATTCACAACAAAGAAGCACCCAAGAGAGGAAGCAGGAAGGCATCATTTAGTATAGAATTAAAGGAACGGAGAATCTAAGGACAAGGTGTGTCCCCTAACGCAGCAAGACTGAAAAAAAGAAGACGGAAAGAAGTTGACGAAAGAAAATGAAAGTTGAAGAAGAAAGTAATTTTTCCGAAAAAAAAAACAGTGAACCAAACACAAGGTCCATATCAAAATCGGAACTTATTCTATTTGAACATAGGAAGACCTATCGAACTTTCAGCTCAGAACCCCACATCTTCCTCCTAGGAGTATTAGTTTCCTGAAATAAAATAATTGTATACCCTCGAGGATACCTGTTTAACACACACTAGTGTTAAAATTGTACATCGACAATGTTTTATTGAATAACACTTGATTAACTGTGCTACACCTAAATACACTGTAACATTGTCTTATTGCTCTCACATTGATAACTCTTGCTTCCTAAAACATTTCTCAGGTCTTCTGGTGTTCGACATGGAAATTTGTACAGAGCGTTGCTTACCACCAAAATTGAAGAGCAAGAGAAAACTGCAAGAACTGATCACTAACAGCGTTCAACTTAACGCAAAGATAAAAATAGAAGCACACCATATATTTCCACAAAAAATGCACGTTGAAAAATGAAACGAACGCGTTACTTAACAAGACTGAACAGGTGTACAATGAGAATTATCCAATAAAAAGCGAGAGCGATTTCTGGAGATGAAAGAAGCTACTGGTAATGAGCCTTGAAGCTGAAGATGAAACAGTTCCAAACTTCTTCCACCTTACCTAAACTTGAAAGGCCAAACCTAATCAGGAATTACAGTCGACAACAGCACCGAACAGTGCAACTTGGCAGTGTTCAGTGTCATTTTTGAGAGTAACTTCTGATTTGGGATAACCACACACGCATGCACGCCCAGAGTGTGGTTGGAGTGTTCCTGGCTACCGTTCTCAGCTCAAAGCGATCCCATGGGGAAGAATAACCTCAAACCGATGTAAGTACTAGCAACTACTAGACAGAATACAGCTCTTGTAACAAGTGTTGTTATTATACTTTCACAGAACGAGTGCTCTCACAAGTGGCAAGAAAACTTGTTACATGATTTGAAAATCCTACATTGAGTCTACTATAAAAGCATCAGTTTATAATAATTGACGCATTATGCATAGACTCAAAGTTCAAATCCAATCGCATTCAATAATAAGCACAGAGACCATTGTGCTTTTAGTTTTAGTATTCTAGGCTTCGAGCAACAAAATGAACGTTAGCAAAGTGAAATCTCTTTATTGCACGGAATTCAACACATAATAGACAACAGCTTTCTAGATACGGAATGGTTCACTGATGAATTTAACCATAAGGCAAACTTGAAGACATTCAACAACTACAACTCGAGTTCAAAATTACAAGGTGATCACACAAGAGGATAAAATCAAGAAGATAAAGCACTAGCAATCACACTAAATAAGTCATACCCACAATTTCCACAGACAATTCTAACTAGAGAGCAATGTCAGATGAACGTAAAATGCGACAATGTAAAATTAGCTGCCATGGTCTTGATACGATGCTAACGTAAATTCCAAGCAAACATAATAGAAACATATACTAAAAAATACCTAACATTAGGTTAAAATATCGAAGGCCTGTAGGGCCGTGAAACTAAAAACACTCAAGAATGTACCTAGGTGATTGGAGAAGTGCTACCGTTAAATACGTAAGCTTTGGTAAAAGGAAAATTATCAAAATTTTAAATGCAAGTGGGTAAACTCCCAACTCTCGGACTCCCGTTTGCCTTTACTCTCTTCAGGTTACAGACCTTCTAGAAATCCCAACACGTAGGAATCTGCTGAATGAAGCATGCCGTAAGAAACAAGATCGCAGTAAGCTTTTCATTCGTTTAACATAAAGAAAATCAGATATTCTAAATGGATGTTAAGAAAATCTTGCCTCCACGCGTCACCAGTGTAACAAGAGGGTTTCAACGCTATGATTGACACACACACACAGCCTTCAATGGAATAATGAGCTTCCTTCCAGAACAGCAGCTTTAATGGGGTAGAAGCGGAGCCGTAATCTTGATCTATTTCTTGAACTTGAACAAAGTTTTCTTCGATGTGCGTGCACTCTGTGGCTGCACAAAAAGAGCGGTAATTAATGAAAGGTGAGAATCATGTAAAAAGTTGAGCACGTATTTTTTAAATACCGAGAAAGCACACCATGTCTCCAAGCTCACAGCTTCAAAGCAAGACGCCTATAAAGCAGCAGTAGCCAACGCAATTATCGAGTAAGAAACAAATATCAGCACACGGATAGCTTGTTATCAAGAGGCAAAAATTTTGGCTGAAAGAGGCTCGTGATTTCGACTTGCAAAGTACTAGCAGCCAGAAAATATCTGTTCTGAAATTACCCCTCAAATAGAAATAGTGCAACTCATGCAGTCTCAGCATGTGTACTGTACAGATAAGAGGAGCCATACATTCAAGCATGCATGTCTTTAAAATAATTTTACGAACCATTAAAACGAATAAAATGGGCAAAAAAAATGGATGTCCCAATAGAAAGTTAGTTTCATACCAAATAAATATTAAAGAAACGATCACGTATTAAAACTCAGAACCTACTTCTTTTTAGACGGGTTTACGGAGTGAAAGCTTTGTCAACCACAGCGAAGTTTGTGATCGCTTCTAAGACCCTTCTATTCTTTTGCGTATCCCTATTACAAAGTTAATCAGGATTCTTGTTGTCTTTCTTGTAAATTTGAACGATATCTACTGGCTGGTAATCACTTTAGTACAATAATTCCACAGCGAGAATATTTGCGAAGTGTTGTGTTGAGGCACACATTATTTTGATCATTACAGACATTCAACATTTCTTGGGAAAGCAAGTCTCTCTCATAATCGGCCAAGCCAACAGAAATATCTGAACAACAAGCATTCATAAAAGACCAAAGGTATGAAAAAAACTTCGATTTCGAAATTAAACACTCACCAAGCGCCGGTCACCGAGCAGCAGGCGGGCTTTGGCCTCTTCGTCGAGCTGAGCCGTGGCATCAGAGCCCTTGTTCAGCACGTTCAGCTTAATTTTGATCACCTGTCATCACAGAGAACAAAAACTTCACTTTACATCCCTGGATTCATGCGTTGGTAACAATAAATTAAACTACAAAAAAGGACATCGCATTTACGTGACGCAAATCAATAAATATTAAGAATTAGTTGATTTAACTTGAATATTTCAAGCTTTTCAATCTTAAAGAAGAATTTATGCAGACAAAGCTAATAACCATCAATAATTCATAAGCTCTATAAATGAGCCTAATTTCTGTAATAGATCTCTCATATAAGTGAAAAGCCAATAACATCCAGAGGAAGTTCACATTGCATCACGAATTTTAAAAACAAAGAATTCACTCTAGAATACATCCTGAGTTAATAAGAAAAAACACGTAGTGGGGCTTTTGACCAAGTGATCGAATACAAAATCTACCAACATCGCAGAATTTTGACTACGAACTTACCAAAATAACACGCAAATGAAACTGAAAAGTATTGGGTTGTCAGGTGTATTATTGAACAACGATAGCGTGCAAGCTACGTGACCAAGAATGGCTAATATCGTCATTGACGTCATTGGCTACGCGGGCGTCATTGGCTATTGACAATGATGCCTACAAACAAGCGAAATGTAAAACTTCAAATCCAAGAAGAGCTAAAAAAATTAATTAAATCACCCAATCTTGAACCCCTAAACATCAGAGGCTGGTTAACAGGCAACTGGTGCTTCAAGAGTAAAACGATATTCTGTTAATTGCTCACAACTTTCAATACTAGTAAACCCTCGCAGGCAGATATGAGTCAAAAATGAACGCTTTACTTTCAACTTAGATACAATCCATACGAGAGAACTTTATTAAAATAAACAGGAATAATATACCTCAGATCACGTACCTTAGTGCACCAGAGCACGGGTGCAACGTAATGGAAACATGTACAGTCTCTGTGCTACGGACCTTCTCTTATCACTTCGAAGAGTGACAGGCGAACAGACGCGACTCTTACGACAAATTCTAATCCTTGTTCAGTTAATTTCCACACTCGCTTAATTGTGAGCCTCGATATTCGCACTACAAAGCACACGTCCGACACACCTGAGGGACGAGAGCGCTCTTGCAGTGCTCCTTGAGGCCGTTGAGGAAGTCGAGCCAGGTCCAGGTGACGTTGTGGTACTCCAGTGAGGGCACCACCAGCCGGAAGTTGGTCACGTCCGTCAGGTTCTTTTCCTTCATGCCTTTGTAGCTCAGACGAATTTTAAGCTCTGGGATTTTGATGTACACGAACATTTTGTTCTGTTCCGCTCGTTGCTGTGCATAGAATTTGTGTTTGTAGTATAGTATCGTCATATTCTCAGGAACACTTAAAATATTAATTTCAATAATTATTGAATACATAAGAATTAAAGGGCATCAATATAAACTATGTGAATGCCCGATGTCGACAAAATTAAGAAAAATTATTTCCCAAACTTTTTTGTCATTTTGGATTATTATTGAAGACAACCACAAATGAATTCGTGAACATGGCTACCAACTGGCAATTTGCTCACACGAATTTGGCTTTGAAGAAAATAAAATGAAATGCATTTTCAGCAGGCATGGATTACCTTCATAATTTCCACGTCGTCTTTGTGCAGCTGCACGTAGAAGTGCGAGTCTTTGTTGGGTCTGGCAGTGCGGCGAACAGGCGGCCGCCTCCGACTGTCCGACTCCTCGACCACCACAGCGTTGTCAGGGAAGCAGAACTTCAGGATGGTCTTGTAGAACTGGTACGTCAGCGCTGAAGTGACCGTCACAACCACAACAGTTTTAGGTGCAATGGAACAAGATGCGGGAAAGAACATTGTTTCAAAGTTAAGGCAACAAAAAAATACACGAAATGATCTAATGGTTTGCACATGTCAGAAAAATAAGATTCAAGAGGAGCTAAGACATTATACGAAAGACCAAAGAAGGAAATTAAATCGGCACTCAACATGACGACAATAAATAATAAAAACAAGGAAAAAACGGTTTCAGCATACGTGAGCGGAATACTACCCACAAAAATCTTCTACCGAAACAAACTATCGTGGCGAACTTCTCACACAAGACATCTGGGTTTAACTGGGAAAATCATTACTTTCCCAGTTGAAAATTTTCCCAGTTGAAAAACTGGGAAAGTCATTACTTTCCCAGTTTTTCAACAAATATAACCAAATTATTTTTCCGACAGCTCATTGTTCAAAGCAGCCTACAACTCACAAAACTGACGAGGCCACACAGAAAATTAATAAGCCACGTTAATGCGAGGCCGGCAAATAACTCACAGATATCCAGAGGTACAACGTTGATCTCGAAGTGATCGATGACAGAGATGCCGCCGCATGGAGGCTTCTCTCGGCAAAATATTCTCAGAGTTTTCTGAAGGAAGATGGCATGCATATAATACCGTGAATATCGATGAGAAAAAGCGCACACCAAACATTTCAAGTTTGATGACAAGTTAGGTTTTGTAAAGTTTAGAATTCTAGGAGCGATTCGCAATCAAATCGTGACTTTAACACATACAATACGAGAATTCTTGGCAAGAATTGCAAGGTAACCTTGAATCCTCGTACGCATATATTCGTAAAGTTTATATTCCATGTACATCATATTATTGAAACTTCAAATACCATTTAATACGCTTCAATACAACCACAGCTATAATAGCGACAAGCACACTACAGCACCTGCCGGTCGAGGGGGCAAGTGCTCGTGAGCGTCGTGGGGGCGAGTACGTCGCTGTACGCCTGGTTTGGGAGCAAGTTTTTCATGTTCACATAGCCGAGTTCCATCAAGTGTTCGCCACTGTCATCCGAGTTGTTCTTTTTGGTGTACCTTGTTTGGAAGCGAAAAAATGACGTTCCTTTTAGCAAAAAAAAAAAAAAAGGGCGAAAGAAACGATCAATGTTGAATTGAAATGTATTTCGGGACAAAGCAACGGGTCAATAAACAGAAATTTATGACGTGATTTCATAGAGATCTAGTTCCAAGCTTTGTACTATCTTTTTAAAGAAGAAAATAATGTCTGCTCAACATTAGCATTAAAGCAAAAAGATTAGCTACGAGCACAAAACTGTGTGAATAAAATTCAGTATTTCAAATGTTAGGCACTTTACGAGGACAACGCAGAAATTTATTAATTTTGTTGTGTGACGAATGAGTAGCTTTATTTCGAACAGCTCCGTTGGTGAGCATAACTCTAGGTTTGTGAGCGTTGCTCAAAGTCTGCGATAGCGCGAGGAACTCTTACTCAGTCCCACAAAGATTGAGAGTGACGCCTGGTTCCATCACAATGCTGATATCAAGATGAAAATCAAATTGCTTCAGAAGACATGCAAATATTTCAATACGCAAAGAACTCACAGAAAATTCGAGAGGGCCACTTCTGCAATGCCGAGCTGGCCATCATCCTCAGTGAGGCGCCACTGAGCTTTTCTGAAGAAGACTTCGTTCATCCTGATGGTTGTGATCTGGAACAGCACGAGGTTAAATGCTGACGAAACAAAATTTCTTGAAAAAATTGAAGCCAATGACTGGATTTCAAGAAAATTATAACCCTGAAAACTTCATATTGAAAGAATAATATCAACACCGGACATGAATGAATTTCAGTCAGCATAATCGTAAAGAAACGCTGGGTGCCTTATCTACAGAAACCTTGAGCAAATTGTTCAGTAAATCCCAAATATAATAAACAGGTTCAATTGATATTTTCGTACATCTAGGCTAATAATGAAAGTCAAATAAAGAAATGTAACTGAATGATACGTGAATAATTTTGCATATAACGATCCCTGCAAGAGTTCTCGAGTACACAATGCACACGACCTCGCAAGCTGATTGATTGAATATAAATTAGTTTTAGTCTCCATTTACCACAACAAAGATGTTCAAAGAGAGGAAGGATGAAGGCACCATCTAGTACGGAGTTAATGAAACGTGGAATCTATGCACAAAGGGTGTTCCCGCAAGGGATCCCGTGCGCATAGAAACAGTAAGATAAGAAGGAAGGTTTTGAAACACGATAAAAGTTGAAGAAGAAAGTCAGAGGTGCTGAAAAACAGGACAGCAGTGAACCGAAAAAAGATGGTCCTTAACAAAAGAAAAAACATTTTATTTTAACAAAAAGCAGGCCAACCTAACTCTCAACTAAGGACCTCACATTTTCCCCAGGGAGCGCTAATTCCCATAAATAAAATAGTTGTACCACCCCTGAGGGGCTTCCCAGGCTGAGAAGATTATTTTGTCAACACCCATTCGCAAAATGATTACGCTAGTGACTGTATACCTCTTCAACAAACAATTTTAGTAAACAGAACCATAAGAAATAAAAATTGCAGAAATAATGATAACTTGGATTTACTGAATTTCTCGTAATTAAACACGAATTTAAAAGCTTTAAAACTTCGCGATTTAATAAAAATAACTGACAGAAAATTCACGAGTCTTTATGGCATCAAAAATTTACGAGGCTTCACATAGCCAGAAATTCGCTTGTGCTAGGGCGAAAACAACTCAATTTTATAGTAGGGTCCGAATAGAGAAGGCAGCACTTAAAACCGGAGACAGAGCACAAGACAGAAGAAGACAGACTACAGAAATACAAAACAGAAGAAAGAACACAAGACAGAACCCAAAAGAGGAGAGAGGCAGCACCTTGTCGCCCTGCGCCATGGACATCTTGTGGTTGGCGCGCAGCAGCGACTCGTTGTAGCAGTGAATTCTGATGGCGAGCTCCTGACTGAGGGCGGCCAGCCGCTCCTTGCACGACACCACCTGCACGAGCCACAACGCCTTATCTCCACACGCTCATCTCAACACCTGTTTTTCTTAGTGTTTAGTGCGTGTGGAAATAGATAATTCGGGGGGAAAACAATAGAAATTATGCGGTGAACTTTAGCGCAGAATAAAAGCAAAAACAGTTAATTGATTACTAGTTGCCTCTGTTGCCAAAATGAGACATATTTGAATATTGTAATTAAGAAGGAAATGAATACTATATTTTTGCTTAATAACCCAAATATTCATCTAATAAAAATTGAATATCTTTTTTATTACTTACATTCAAAGACATAGCACATTTTAACTTAGCAGAAATTAACACCAGCGGTGAATCGGGTTACTAGAGACAACTTATTGTGAAATTTTTAAATATCCCGCTCTCGCATTAAGCTCCCGATAATTTTGAAAACGAAAAAAATTCTCATAAACCACGCTATCAATGAAAGCATTTGAATTCATGAACGGATTTACTGGCTCCTGGAAAAATAAATTTTTGAATTTCATTTAGTCATACAAAATTCAGTGTTTCAAATTTTTCCAAGAAGCATCGTTTTTCAACTTTTATCCGGAAAACTATATCTCCTGCAGCAGCTTCCGTATCAGGCGGAAGTTTGTTGTCCAGTAAGCCTGTGTCATTCTATTAAAATATCACTCTCACACCTGAAGCCAAAAGGGCTAGATGTCCCACAATTGATCGAAATCCCTTTTACGTTTGAAGTCATCCCAATGTCAGAAATCCCTCGTTTGCACAACTGTAACCCAGGCGTGACGCCAGCAGACACAACACTGACCCGCTTGGTGAGAGCCGTCATGTCCCTAGAGAGAACCTCCCTATGAGGCTCTCGATCCAGGGCGCGCTGCACAAGGTATACGTCCTTTTCCAGCGCCCGCAGCTGCGACATCTGGTTCCTGTACAAAGGACCGACGACGTCGACAAGAAAAGGAAAAATTAACTTACTGTGATGTCTATTTAGAACAATGAGTTCATATACGTAGTCATAAATCTTCGGTAAACTGGTGTTGGGACTAAGTAATGATTTTTGAATTGCTGTGAGAAATTTTTCGGCAACAACACGCTATGATTAGATCACATCCACGTCAGCAATTATCTGTCAACAATGTAAAATGGATTGCTTGACTTGTTCATCTCATGAAGTTTGATTCTGCCCAGCAAAGAACACTGACCAGTCGTCTATAGCGGGAGGTGCATACGACTTCGTGAGTATCCTACTTCTGAACTGAATTGACATAAGGCAGAGATCAACAACCCATTTCTATCCCCTTTATTGAGGTGAACCAAACAAATGAAATTCCAGCGGGCGAGTTATAAGAACGATTTCATGTACAGACTATGAATACAGTAAGTGAAAATTTTGTATTACTGATCTTCAAACAAATATCAACTTGAAAAACAGTCCCACAATTTTGTATCAAAATTGGAAAAATCTACACACATTCCAAAAATTAAAGTTAGACATAGAGCAAGAAACATTTTGACACGAAACTGTACAGACCTGAGCTGATTTTGCAGCTTTACAATTGGCTTCTTCTGGTCTTCTCCAGAGCTGAGCTGCAGCTGGAATCGCATCCTAGCGAGCGCTGAACTCGCTGCTTTCTTCACTGGGTCCACATAGAGCAGCAGCTTGTTGAGGATGTCGACCACCATGTTGTACTGCAAGCACACTAAAATGTACTAGATGCGTATACACCTGACACAGCAGCAGCAGCTTGTTGAGGATGTCACCCACCAAGTTGTACTTCAAGTACAGTAAAATGTACTAGATGTGTAAACATTTGACACAGTAGCAGTTTGTTGAGGATGTCACCCACCAAGTTGTAATTTCACAATCCCCTTAATTATACTTAATTGATGAGCTCTCATGTGGGGTTCTAAGGAACAGAGAACAGGGATTGATGAAAATCTAGAAGCTGCAGACAAAAGGTAGAGATGGTGAGCTTTAACCCACAGAGAGAAGGAACTTCAAAAACTGGAAATGAACAACGACGTAGAGAGTTCTAACCTGCAGATAGAAGGTAATGGTGGAGAGTTCTAAGCTGCAGATAAGATGTACTGATGGAGTCCTAACCTGCAGGTAAGATGTACTGGTGGAGAGGTCTAACCTGGAGCGAGTTGGTGCTTATGCAGAGGTCATGATGCATGAGCGTGAAGGTGTCAGTGGGATCTCTGTGGTCCCCCCACAGCTCGTCTGTGTTAGGAGGCGGAGGCTGCACCTCCCCCAGCAGCTCTGGCTCGACCCCCAGCTCTCCGTAGCCCACGTAGTAGAACTCGCACCGGCACCGCGACACTATCCGTTGCAGCTGAAAATGAAGTGACCAGAGAGATCAGTTGGGTTTGCAGTGCAAAAGCACAGGATTACTTCACTCATTGCGAGAAAATAGCAGAGTAAAACTATCATAAAGCTAGTAAAATATTTTGTAGCAAGAACGATTAGATCTAGTTTCCTCACCCGTCCAAACGAGTGCTCGATAAACGTCTTAATAAACAAGTGAAAAAGGTACCTACTGATCCTACAGCAGACAAAGATTAGGAAGGTACTAGTTTCATTGTGAGAGTCGATTTAGTAAATCTAGTGGATGCAAGCATAGATTTTTCAAGAAATTTAGATACTTTATTGCTATTTCTAGAAGCAAAACCGTCCAAGCAAGTCAAACCTTTCATCACGGAGCACACCTGCATGTCGTGACTCTGGCCGGACTTGTCGAGCTGCGCCCCTCCCACGGTGTCGGTGACGACCCCGCCGGCGCATTGGTTGCTGCCCACGATGTCCGTCAGGTCCAGCGGCTCCTGTGCGTCTCCTCGCTCCTCGATGTTGGCCACGCTCAGCCACAGGATGTTGTCCGCTGTAATTAATGCTTAACTTTAATGGGAAGTTTACATTATTTTTTGTACCTCATAAGAGCGTTGCGTGTAAAGGATTTGGTCAGTTGACAATTAAGGAATTTTACACATGTTTACTTTCAATGAAAAATGCTAAAATATACATCATAAAAGTTCTGTGAGTGAGCAACAGGAATGAACAACAGGAATGAACAACAGGAATCAACGACGTACAATTATCGTTTCCTGATGGGTAATAAAATAAAGTTGTGAGTAGGTTGATGGCAGACTCAATTTTTATAAATGATTTATGTAAAATTTCATAAAGTTTCAAAGTTAAAAAAAATTTCATGATTTTTCTCAAGTTTTTACAATTAAAGAAGTTATTCGACACTTTTTCCTGAAGTGCCGTCATAATTTCTCACTGCAGTATATTGAATTAACTTTCTGAAGATAAGAATGTATATTCTTTCTGTAAAATTTTGAAATTTATTGAAGAACCTTTGCTTTGGTGCTTGCACTCTATTCGTAGCAAGAAGCATCTTGGATTCATATTCAACAGTAATTGTTCCTTTTCCCATTTTCAGCGTTGAAAACCCTCACAGGGAAACGAGTAGCCAACAGCTTAACCCTTCTGTGACTATCTGCAGCCTACTAGCCCATTTGGGACAGGGGTCAGCCCCCTCACCAATTTGAGACAGGGGTCAGCTTACTCCCTCCATATGGGACTGAAGTCAGCCCCTTCACCAATCTGGGACTGGAGTAAGCCCCCTTACCCGTCTGGGACTGGACTCAGCCCCCTCACCCATCTGGGACTGGACTCAGCCCCCTCACCCATCTGGGACTGGACTCAGCCCCCTCACCCATCTGGGACTGGACTCAGCCCCCTCACCCATCTGGGACTGGACTCAGCCCCCTCACCCATCTGGGACTGGAGTCAGCCCACTCCCCCTTCTGGGACTGGGATCAGCCCACTCACCCATCTGGGACTGGGAGTGGCTGGGACTGACGGTGGCGTAGTACTGCATGCACCCCAGCGAGCCATACCACGTGGTCTTGCTATTGAGGGTCTGCTGGCGCCAGGCAGGCCGGTGGATGCGCTGGATCACCTGACTCTTGGCAGCGCTCAGGATCACGTAGCCTTGAGTCTCGCAGCCCTTCAGCAGCACTTGCGAGTTCACGAGCTCAACTGCAACACGCCCGGGTACTTATGTCTTCATTGAAGGTCGTGAGAATTGCATGTTAAGTTAGTTTACTGAATGGAAGGGGAGCTGCGTACTTAGTTAGCTTCATTGTGTGTTTACTTTAATTTAAAATGTGTGTCACGATAATGAATCATTCTCGTACACGGGAAACAGTGCATCTGCCATCGGTAATCAGACTGATTAACAAACAAGACCATACAAAATTTCTTATCAGACAAATAAATAATTGAATTATTTTATTTCAATTTTAGAGTTAGTATCCACTATCAAATTTGGAAATTTAAATGTTCCTTTGTTTTTTCAACTTAAAAATTTTAGAGCCTACACTTGAACATGGTTCATCACCGCATCCTACATCTAAGGTTTAAATGAAAAATGAACACACAATCACTCAAAGCCAGAATGTATACACAGCGATTGGAACGGCTTACAATCCTCGTATCAGCACTCTGCGATGGTCTGCTCTCTATTTCATGCTACAGAAGCCATTGCGCAGACCCTGTTAATAACATCAACCCATTGTACGAATTTTAGAGCAGTGAGAAAACGGAAATAAAAGTCCATTTACCAGCAATTCAAAGCATTCTTGATACTTATTTGATGACTCTCCAGAAACAAATATTTAATTGTGCCCGAATAGTCTCCTAGACTAACAACGGGCTTGAAATCTTGTTGTTTATTTATAACTGTTCCTGTATTTACGTCTCTCTGTATTGTATATTGTATTGGCAGTTCTGGTGCGGCCAGTGCTGCCTCTCTCGCTTCCTAGTGACTAAGGGTGATGACTGTGGCCTGGTGTCGGCTATCCTCCCATAGGGAGAAGAGGCTTGGTATATGTATGTATGTATGTATGTATGTATGTATGTATGTATGTATTTATTGTATAACACCGTTGTGTTAGGTTGATTTCATTAAATATTATTATAATCAAAAGTTAAACTCGTAAATGATCTTAACTCCCACAGTAAATCTGGCCTGGAGGGGTTGTTCTACATAAACGAGTTTCAAGATAAGCGTTAGCTCAGAAATGAATAGCACTGAATGCGAGAACATAAACAGGGCCTAATGGTCCATCCTCAGGTCGCTACTCGGGTCCCAACTTGTTATACACCGATCGTACACAAGGACTAAAGTAGGAGTTAAGACAAAGCACCACTCACGCATCCACTTGAACCGTGATGACATAGGTCCGCACATCAGCCCAGTTCAACCGGAATTTAAAAATAATATCAATCACAATCACAGTCAGAAATCTTCAGGCAGCAGCAGCACCAGAAGTTTGTTTTCAAATCATTGTAACGCACTGAGCCAGCGTTTACAGACGACGTCGTCCATGGTGCAGTCGGCGACGCCGTGCAGGCTGTGCGAGTCGCGGGGCTGCTCTGAGGTGTTGCTGCAATCCTCAGAGTACGCCACCTTGTTGTTGTCGGCCTCCTTGATGAGCTGATGCAGCAGCTCTGCTCCTCCGCCCGAATGGAGCCGCGACAGCGGCGAGGGAGTTGCTTCCAGGCCACCAGGAGTCTGAAAATAGCGGTCAACAGTGAGCGCTGAATGTGGTTATTAGTCAATCATGAGTGTAAATGTGACAAATCGATAGTGTTTGAACGTAAACGGAGCAAATGGTTGATGGTGAACGTAAATGTGTCAAGTAGCAAATGTTGAATGCAAATGCGGCAAATAGTAGTATTTTATGTAAACGTGCCAAGTAGCGAATGTTACATATAATTTTGACATATGGTTAATGTTTAAAGAAAACGGGGTAAATGGTAAAAGCTGCCAACCCTTAGGAACTGGCACAAAAAATGCATGCTTAAGTGCATCACTCTCCGTCACTTCGTAAAGATGGACGTACCTCTTAATTGGACATACCCTTAATTTGATGTACCTCTTTGATGGACATAACTTTTTTTTCACTTAGAAAGAAAGAATTCTACTTTATAGGTGTACATTGTACAAGCATGGTTGAAACGTATTAATCTCTACTGGTGGGTCACTGCTTAATTAGTCCTATTTTCAATTGGGAACAGATAGAAAATAAACGCAATAACGGAATTACAGTTATTTCTTTCAGCGGCAGAATTAAAGGTTTTATGCATGACTTAAGACAGGTTGACCAGAAAATGAGCGGGAAAACTGAGAAAGCAAGAGCACAGAGACGTTAGCACATCTATTCCTAATTCCACAAGCACGCAAAAGCAAAAAAGAGGAGCCAAGTCTGAACTAACACACACTGACATGCAAGGCTGCTGCAGGGGAGGTGGCGTTGAGCACAGGCTGTGGCCGCCCGGCAGTGCTGAGGGCGTTGCGAGTAGCGCCAGAGAAGCTCTGCAAGACGTCAGGACGCAAATTGTGCTTCAGTTGTCGGCTTTTGGCCCAGGAGTCGTAGAGGGCGAGCACGATGTCCCGATTGTGGGTCGTCCACGCGCCCTGGACACAGGACGGCATAGGAAAAGGGAAATAAGAAATTATACTGTTATAATTATCACATTTTGGGTAAGAAAGACCCTGGTTCGATCCTAATTTGGTACACGGTATTTTTACCACAGTTAAAATACTGGCTCCTCTGGTAATTACAGAATATGAAGAAGACAAGCAAAAAGGGTTAGAGAGAAAACTCTTCCACTCATTGAGTAGCACTTAACTCGCTCACTCTGTTTCTCTTTTAGAGGCAAAGAAGCTAAAAACCATTTCTCTAACACAATGGTTGTCGGTAGATGGATCCGGTCTTCTTAAATAGGATTCTTTTTCTTAGTTTGTTTCTTGTTTCCATCGCTAGGCTGCTTCTAGTATTGCGCTATCCTCCTGCCCCGTCATTGGTAAGTTCCAAGTAATGTCGATATTCTTAATTAACTTGTCCATACTTTGAATAACGTTAAATGCCATAGTCTTGCCACCGGTTTCAATGTCAGTTTTGTTTCGTTACAGGCCTTACGAGCACCAATTACCCATGTCAGTTTAGCACAGCTCAGTTTCAGTGTAATCCCTTGTTCAATATAGTCCCGGTTCATGTAGTATCGTTTTAAATATTCAGTGCTTATCATTCAGTGTAGTTCACGTTTATTCGGAAATTCATTGTTTTTGTCTAAATGAATACCTCGGTATTAGTATGATTATTTGCTTCTCGTCCTTTTTGTATTTTCTTAAAACTTTGATTATTGTTTCGTACTAAAATCATACTTTTGTTTTATTAAATATTCGTAACTGTTGAGAGTGTTTATCCTTACTTTGCAAAACTAAATTTGTTCATGAAACCCTCAAAGATACGGTTCCTCAACAAATCCTTCGCCCAAGTAGGCAATACGAACTAAGGGCTGGAGTTTGCCCAGACAATGGTTATAACAGAATGATGATGACGATAAATGTAGGAATGCAAACAAAACCCGCAACAATTCTAGCTCTTCATAAATAACCAAAAGAGTAAACGTATGAGTGGCGGAGTGTGCGCACCTTGAGGTGGTGCACAACGAGGCGGTGCTGGGGCGTCTCAGCAGGGGGTCCGCTGCTCATGTAGAGGGGGTCGGCTGACAGGGTCTCTCGCATGTACGCCACCTTCGTTACGTGCATAAAGTAGAACTTCTCGACCTGAGGGGGCTGTGGTGGCTGCATCTGAGAGCACATAAACCACAGTTGATGGCAGTAATACCTACTTGTAATAGGTAATTACTGAATAATGGCTTGGCTAGACGTCTGAAGTCAGCAGTATTAGCGACAGGTAATGCTTGACTAATAGCATTGCTAGATAATACTTTGATGGTTCAAATCAACAATGCTAGCTAGAAAGAAATGATCAGATAACTACTTCCTTCAACAATTAATTCTATGGTAGAAATCTACAACAAACAACTTGCAAACATCGACAGGCTAGTGACAAAGAACGGACAATAGATCAACGACATTTTGGAAAAAACATATTTAAACGCAATATGAGATACACAATGGAAGTGACTGGACAACATATCATGAAAAAAAATGTGCAATACAGTGCAAACCCAATTCGGTTAACGACAGCATGGTCCCGACAAACTGATCCTCAGTCAGAATGAGAGCAAATCGACCTCGAGGAACTGCCAAAATTTTGAGCATAATGTCAAACCTTTATTTCATTGACTCTCCACATACTCATAATACTAGCATAAAACAAACTTATTGTGACACATTTTGATGGAATATTGAGAGTGAACGACGCACCCATAAGATCCACACGCCAATAGCTAGAAGCACATGAGGTCGTACGTCTGTTGATACAAATACAATATTTAACGACAGTAATGCAGTAATGAGAGAGACGAGATAGGAATAATGATCTGGAATAAGCGCAAATATGGTATACATGTCTCTAAGTTAACAAATGATACGATGATCGACATCGACGCAACAATAATACCGTTGAAGTATAAAAAGAACCTGCTTGCGTACAAAAATAAAGCAAGAAAATCTAAGGGTGGCCACCTAAAAACTTCACGATTCCTCAGTTCTTGCTATTTACTGCTATGAGAAAATCCCAAAATGAGCTCCTTTGACAACCCCCTGAAGAAACATTGCCAAGAAAGACAAGGGAACGCTGAAGGTTTTTATTAGTATCGTTTCATGTGCTTCATTTCCAACTGGATCAAAAACATTTCAGCAAGAAATTTTATTTTGCACAGCCTAAATATCAACTGAAGAAAAATTTTGAAAAAAATAACCTCAAAGAACTTTTTCCATGAATTAAAATTAAGAGTAGCTGAGAATTGAGCACAACATGAGAAGTTGGTGAAGTCCAGAATCGCGGATTTACCTTCCGTCGGCAGCTGTCCTGATCTGCCTCTCCTTTGGGCGGGCCAACATCGGGGACATCAGGAGGTTTGTCTTCCCGTTTGCCTGAACCTTTGCTGTCAGGCCGCGTTTTGTGGACGCTAGCAGCGCTGTCCTGATGCTCTGAAGTGGTTTTCTTGGCGTCAGCTTTTTGGCCGGCCTCCTCTTCCTCTTCGGAACTGACCACAGATTCTTCTCCCGTCAAAACACTCTGCAGCCACACCTGGACCCGAGAAATCACACAAGGCATAAAACCAAAGCAAATCCCCTTCAGTTGAAAAGTTGTGGTAGGTTACCTTAAGTCACAAAAAGTTAGAAATTTATAATTTTCTGTGCTGCAATTCACAAGTTTGAAATTATAACCATAGAAAATACATCAAAAATTGCATTTGCATCAATAACTCACTTTCAGATTAGAGTACACAAGAACAGAGAACCACTCGATGATTAGACGGGCATCCAGTAGCCTCATTGCTTGTCACAAGTAGTTTTTAAACAAAACAACCTAGAGTCATACGTAGGCTACATTATTATTATTATTATAAAGGTCGTTTCACACCGAAGACGCTGGAAAGACGTTTCATCGGTGAATTCGATATTCCCTAGTTCGTCATTCCTGTGCCTAAAGAAAATATCATTCCTATCATCGCCGTGTGGCGGCATAGTTGCAATTTTGAGGTTTATCACGTTTTATTTTAGTACTGGCATGGTGTGTCGTTCAACTCGCCTGGACCAGGCAGAAAGACCATCACGTAGGCTACAAAAATGAGCACTCGGCCATAGAGTGGACGGGAAAACACCCATTATGCAGAAGAGATGTTGGCTCACCTGTGCCTGCAGAAGCTCTGTGTTGAGGTAGACAACAGACCAGCGTGACAGGGACCTCTGGCGAAAGCCGGAATTGCGGGGCGTCAGGACTAGACTGTGCTCTGCAGCCCAGGTCCCCAAGTGCAAGGTAAAATATCACAATAAAACAGGTACGCTTGGACGTACAACGTAATAGAGATGCCAGCTATTCTCAAGTCTCCACAGCTGTGTGTAAAGATGTGATGTTAAAAAATGCAATAACTGTCTCTTTCATGAAAAAATTTCAACTCGAATAGTTTTAATAGTATAAAACAATTGCAGTGAAACTAACTGGGAGCAGAATTGTCTGCAATGATCATCAAGAGATGCAAAAAACTAAATTTCCAGTCATTTTTTAAATGATGATTTCTAAAAATCCCAAAAATTTTCTGGAAAGACCAGAAACTGGGATGTAACAATAACGTATAGAGTGAAGGATTTTGAGCAATCTAGCCAATTGAATGACTTATGCTTACATAACAGCAAGTTTATTATGGTGAATACGCATGCAGTATTTCTAACGCTGCGCAATTTCCAAGTCCTCAATGAGTTGCTCGTGAATTTAGGAGAAAACTATGACATCGGAAAAACATCGGCTGAACTGATGTAATTTTGCTTCTGAGCAAACAAGACGCATGGCAGAAGAAGCTGCCTAATGAACTTCTTGAGTTTATGCCAAACATAATTTCCTCACCTGAGCTAAGGGAGAGTCGCTCGCCGCTCAAGTGGAAGCCTTTCTTGACCCCCACAGACAACCAGTACCGCACATCAAATCTCTGCACGTGAGTTAGCCAAAGTAAATGGAAGGTCAAAGTGTAAAAGGTACTTCCCAAGAATTAGGGGAAATGAACCAGCTGAATGATCTTCCTGTAAATGAAAATGATATAGGTATGCACCACTTTAGTTTCCTCAAGTAATAAGGAAAACACATGAATAATCTCCTTGTAAATAAAAATAATGTAGGTAAGCACCATGTAAGGTTTCCCCAAGTAGTATGGTAGTTAGTGACTGGCTCCGTTTTCATTGCATAGATATTTTCACAGAGGAAAGGGAAGGAATCATTTAGTATGAACTAAGGAAAACACAGAATTTGTGCACAAGGTGTGTTCCTACACAGGATACCCTGCGCATAGAAACATCACGTTAAGAAGAGGAAAAAACAAAGAAAACATAGCAATAAGGCATGGAAACCTTAACAAGTGGGCACAAAAGATGAAAGTCCCAAAAGCCTACCTATATCTGAAGAAACTTTACAGTATCGTCCCTCGAGACGCCCATAAGATACATAGAATACACAAACCTAACTGAACCAAACCTAATGCATATTTTACGGTCCTCAGGGGCCTAATTCTATCAAGCTTATTTTAAGCCATGAGACAAAACGACCCAGCGCAAGCATGCATGAGCAACAGTGGCACCTGTAGAGCGAGGGCGAGGTGTATGGTGCGGTAGTGGCGCGAGAGCTGCGGCTTGCGAGGCGCAGTGTTGCCGAACACCCGGCCCCGTCTGATGGGCCGCGTCACGCCGCTAAGGATGAACTTCAGGTTCTCAAACCATCTGTGACACAATAGTGTAACTTTAGGTTCTGGGACCATCCGCGTTATAGTACTGCAACTTCAGGTTCTGGGACCACCCGCGTTATAGTACTGCAACTGCAGGTTCTGAAACCACCCCCGTAATAGTACTGCAACTGCAGGTTCTGGGACCGCCTGCGTTATAGTACTGCAGCTGCAGGTTCTGGGACCACCTGCGTTATAGTACTGCAACTTCAGGTTCTGGGACCACCTGCGTTATAGTACTGCAACTTCATGTTCTGGGACCACCCGCGTTATAGTACTGCAACTTCAGGTTCTTGGACCAACCATGTCTCGTTAGTGTAATTTCAGGTTCTTGGGCCACTTGTGTCACAGTGCGTAATTTCAGGTTCTTGGACCACATATGTCATGTCAGAGTAATTTCAGGTCCTTGGACCACTCGTGTCACAGTACTGCAACTTCAGATTCTTTCCCCTGCGTCATGTTAATATAATTTGAGGTTCTTGAGTTGCGTTCTCCACGTTTATACATTGACAGCGATGTGTTTTAAACTGAAGTTCAATTTTGAACTCATATTTAAAGTCAACTGCAATAAGCCATTTTGAAAATAGCAAACCTTGACAAGATTATGCCATCATTTACTTTCGATCAAGTTCACATGAAAATTGAATAAGTGACTACTGGTCAGTCAACCGCATTATGAAAATCCCCTCCCAGACCACCGGCGGCTCATGTCGCAGTCAAAGTGTTAGTGTAAATCTAGGTTTTTGGACTACCTGTGTCACAGAAGTAAAAATTTTCAGTAGTCCAATTTCTGACAACCGTTTTCAGACGTGCCTTCAAAACCGTCTCTCTATTTGAATTATTTACCGTCACTCATAAAAACGTCCGAACACAGGCAAAAACGCGTACCTTAATGCAGTAATATAAAATTTATTAGCGTAAAACGCCCTACGCGCTCAAGAATCTGCTATAGAAGACATGACTATTCCAACAAGAGAGAGAAACACCCAATACTAACAATTATAAAACAGCTGTAGCCACAACAAGAACGGTTACACAGCACAGATGTTTCACATATGAATAACGACACTTTTTAGAAACGGCTGAATAATAACTTTGATATTGAAAAACTGCCCACAGTGACTTCTACAACACCTCCACCTAAGGGTGCTACCATTGGAACACGGCCCACTGTGACCTCTACAACACCCCCTACCTGAGGATGCTACCATTGGAACACGGCCCAGTGTGACCTCTACAACACCCCCTACCTGAGGGTGCTCCCATT
>JACJUY010002803.1:0-25573 GCA_014220935.1 Platorchestia sp. MABIK | reverse complement strand
TAAACTCCAGTCTTTTCAAAGTAAGATAACACTGCTTACAATCAATCTCAGGTCCAAAAAAACACTTTCAGGATATAAACGAACTGCGGAGAAGTTCCTTTGACGTCATTGCAATGTTTCTATCCTGCCGCAACAACTTGGAGTGTGAGAATATTTGTCTTCGAATAAGAATTGGAAGGTTACATCACGTTTATGATGATCAAGATTTTACCAGCCAAATGTATGACTTTGAATTAAACATTATTCATTAGGAGGAATCGAAATGTAATAAGTTTGATTCAGGACTTACTCATCTGAAATTGAAGTAGGAGTCTCTAAAAGCTGGTTGAGAATAATTTTATTTCTGTGCTTACGTTTGTGAATAAAAACTCTAATTTTTGAGTATCAGGTGCAAAAAAAGAACAATTATGCCAACTATGCTATATATCCCACGGGCAACTGCATCCGCTAAAGATGAAATCAAATGAAATGTAATGGTTATTTAGTGATGAGTACTATTCAAAAGTTTTGGTTAGTTATTTAATGTTTATTCATAAAATTTAAAAGTAAAGTTCACAAGATGTTTTACATTAAAAGAATTGTAATTCACAATAAAACATACATTATTTTACTTGACAAACGTATTTCAATCAAAGCCACTTGATACACTTCCACGAGAAAATATGTAGCTAGGCTATTTCATTTTTCCCCAGATCGTTTATGTGCTTATTTGATACGTAAGAAAAAAAGATGTGAAATGTCGACCTCCTAGTCGTAAATGCCCAATTTTTAAATCCTTATTTTATTTTCAATATTAATCCCTGATATCGCAAGTTCCTAAGCTTGTATTTCAATATGTAAGTGCGCACTAATAGAAGTGTTTTCAACAATGCATCGTCACTGGCATTACATTCTCAAATTTATATTTATACGATTTATGAAACCTCGATTACCGCATCAAAGCGAAAGCCGTTTTTTTGTTTTTCCTCAATAATTTGTTAGTAATAAAATGGCTCAAATGAACCTTCCATCATAAAACAATTTGATAACTTTCAGATCAAACTGAATGAGAAGAAAAAGTGAACTTTTTTTTACTGCCGTTTGCAAAAATTTTGAAACTTTTTCTATTTTGTGTCCTGCAATCCTAAAATTACACCCCGCTTTACATGAAAATTTCCCATAAACTGAGGCAAATTTTTGATTATGGGAGAAATAAATTTAAAATAAAATCTTTATACTCTATTTACATGTGTAACATTACCTTAAATTTTCAGAGAAATATTCCACTTCAAAATTTTTTACTACCCTGAGGCAAATTTTACTACTTTTTACTGCTTTTTTCACTACTTTCTAAATTTTACTACTTTTTACTACTTTTTACTACTTTACTACCTAGTAGACACCCTGTAAACATAAAAATCATCCTTCTGTAAAATCTAAAACGATCTAGACCATACAGGGATATGTCTCTGAGTGACGCTAAAAAATCACAAATACAGTATCCTCAAAGGAACATAAATTTAACAGAATTTACTGCAGAGTAGTTTTCACCATTGCATCTCTTTTCCGCCATTGGGGCTGTACACTAACAATGAGAAACACACCTACCTGTTCCAGTGTGAAACTTTACAGGTACATGAACTAAAAAAGTTCAAGCACAGCCAGCTAGTGTGGTCAGATGCATTAAGGATTAGGATTAAGGATGCATTAAGGATTAGATTAAGATGCATTAAGGTACATGATCAACAGCTCAGTATTGGAAGAAAGAAAAACAAGATCATACTGTACGAAATGGTGGGTTCTCATGCATCAGCTACACTCTTTCTGTATAACAAAATACCATGATATAGTAATTATCCACTGGTGAGTTGGAGAGGGGCAACCTGAATGCATGACAACACCAGCACTCACTCTGAGATTAGGCAGCCGCAGCAGCCTGGCGTCGTCGTACTTGGATGCAGTGCGCACGAAGACATTGAGGTCTCCAGCAAAGTCGAGCTTGGCGTTCACCCAATCGAGGGTGAGGTCGGTCCAAGTGAGCTCCATCTCCTCAGTGGTGTTGTAGGGGTCCAAGGAGGCGTGCAGCTTGAGGGTGAATTTTTGGGCGAGCAGCAGCAAGCGGCCGTGCAACAACAGCCGCACTTTGTCCCACCAGGGCAGCGGCAGCGACGGGTCCACAGGCCGGCTGTTGATTTTGGACAGCGCTGCAACAGCCAACATGCACTTTATGGTACCATCGTTGTTTGTCACCGAAATTGATCGTTTCATGCAACTGTTATTTGCAGCTTCATTTGTGACTTTGAATGTGAAGATAATGAACACCTCAAATTTTGAGACCGTAATATTATAATGCCAGAAAATAAAAGCTAATAATTACATTAGTCCAATTACAGAATATTTCAATTTTGAATAATTTTACATTGCCGTAGTACGTGTAATATGAATAGAGACATGAAAAATTATTGCCTTAAATTGATTTTAATTTGACTATTTTTCTGAAAATTAAGAAATGAAGATATCATCATGAAAGAATGTTTTAAATTGCAGAATTTACAGAAACACAAAATGCGAGTACAAAAAAAATGTAAGAAAATTTTTTCTGGGTAACCATTCTTTTCTGTCATGTAAAAGCAGGTTTTAATCGAGAAAAAGATTGATTAACTGTTGCATTATAATGCTTCTAAACACACTTAGAGTGAACTGTGACACAGCTCCACATAACCACCGAAGTTCAACTGTGACACAGCTCCACACATACATACCCAAGTTGAACTGTGACACAGCTTAACACACGCCAGTTTAACAGTGGCATAGCTCCACACACCCAAGTTGAAGTATGACACAACTCCACACACATACACACCCACCCAAGTTGAACTGCGACATAGCAGGCTCCCAGCAAGGCCCGTAAGCGAGGGTGAAGGTCGCAGCCTCCCACGTGAAGTCGTGGTAAAACTTGCGTGGGGCGAGGCAGCGCACCACTTTACCGTCGTGCCAGGGCAGTGGCAACGGCAGCAGCACTGTCCGCTCACCTGGAGAAAATCATGCATGAGTAACAGAGGCACCAATGAATGACATTTTCATTCAGACGCTGTGTTTAAATTAAAAAGTGCAACTTCATTGTCCAATAGTACGGTGTTGATGCCATGCTGGTTTGGAAGTTATTTTTATGCTATATTGTTGCAAACAAACCAGACGTTTGTAATTTTAACAAGCAATACTGGCACGCTTAAGCAACTCCAAAAATATTAAGCGACATGGATTCAATAACGCATTGAATAAAATTTATGGTAAACTTAAAGGCAGAAACATATTTGGGCATTTGTTATGCTGTATATAGGCTCTCTCTTGGCCGAAAAACAATTCAAGTAATCTTCATAAAATAGACCAAACCAAAAGAGCGCACGTAAAATTTGAGAAAGCATCACAGCACCACTCTCATAATGCTCATTTAACTATGTACATTCCTAAAACAGTTCATTCAAGTAAGAATGAAGACAAATCATGACTACATATTAACATATTATACAATAACTATTATTCCTACTATACAATGCATTAAAATATAAGATGCATAATGAATATCAATCTTATTTAAGTAAGAATGAGAACACTTTGGCCAGCAAGGACCCCACCTCTCTTGTGGGGTGCGCACTGCTCAGCACACACCAGCCTGCCCCACATCTCGAGTGCGGTGACGTCCAGCAGCGGCTGGGGGTAGTCGCGCAGCACCAGCGTCCACTGGCCCACCGACACGCTCAGCACGCGGCACCACAGCGTACTGAACTCCTCGTCCCCAAACCTGCCCTCACACGCAACTGTGTCTTCAGTTTTTTACCATCATTGAAATCACAATGATATATGGAAAGTTTAGCCTTTGTCTCAATGTTCATGTGGATGGAATGAAATATAACATTGATCTGTCCATACTGAAATAGATTGAAAAATTTGAGGGTAAAGATTGTATCTGATCTAGCATGCCAGTTCTAGTTGGAAAAATGAGTAATTTTTGCTGCCATTTGCACCACGAAAGGACACATGTCGTCCAAGACTCAACTCAAAAGAAAAAATAATCACACTAAGTTTGCCAAAAAGGGCTGTGCTAAAGAAACAACTTACGGATATGGATCGATGTCCTTTAAATTTTGGAGAACATTTGCCTTGCCATGCAATGTGGGATCAGCCATGGCAAACCCAACCAGATCCTCCACAACCCAGGTGAAGAGCGGGCTGTGAACAGGAGTCGACTCATACATTTGCTTGGATCGCTTAATGTAGGTCTCTGAATCCTTCTCCTTGAGACTTTTACGGAGTTCTTCCATCTTGCTGGTCGTGAGGAATGCTCCAGCACGCTGCAGCTCATTTATTCGAGAATTGAAGGCTTTTTTACGCTTGCAGCTTTCCTGATATTCATCTTCCATGAGCTCATAGTTATAACGCAACTTCACTTCAAAAGGATCGTCCTCAACACAGACCACCCACTTACTGACTTTAACAATAATATCAGGTGGCAAGTCATTTGCGGGGTTCACTTCCTCTTTACGTTCACACGGAGGGCTGGTGAAGCCAGTCTTGTCATGGTTTCCGGCCTTCTTGGCATTACGATGAATCGTCTTCAGCCACTTAACCAGAGACATCAAGTCTTCATGGAAAGCCTCAGCAAAGTCAAATGCGTACGGAAATGTTATATTCCACTGAGAGAAACTGATCCGCCAAGCTTTGTTGAGAGTCTCCTCCAGCTCAGGGAACGCTTCCCTTTCCCTCTGCAGCTCCAAGGACTTGAACGACGACGCGAGTTTGCACTCAGCGACCGTCATCAGCTTGTATTGGTCAAGGTGCACGTCCACTTGAGCGGCTTCTATGCAGGTGAGGCCGCGAGCGGTGAGAAACGTGGCTCCCTCCACCTTCACGAGCGCCTCGTGCCGCTCTGACAGCGTCAGCAGGACGTCCACGCTGCCTTTCGCCACCAGCTGCAAACGAAGGTCTTTTCTTGGTGGTGGCGACCCAGCTTCACCTGTAAAATTTCAATAGACACTTTGATTAAATTGAAGTGAGGTATCAATATTTATCAGCAATGCTTCTTGAAATGCTATGCTAAAAGTGAGCCATAATAAAGTACCTTCATATTTATAAATATGAAAACAATGTTATACACTTCAGCTTATATTGGTGAACTTGTCACCAGAAGGCTTGAGAATTGAACTGCATGTTTGTAGTTCAAAAAATCGAGTCATGCTAATCTAGTGGTAAAACGGCAGATCACTGAATTCCCTTAATTTAAGCAAAGCAAATGAAACAAGGAGGGCTGGAACATGGAAATCACAAAACCTTAAGCTTGAGAAACTTTCAGTAAACAAGTAACCCTTGTAATCTAGAGAAAAATAAGGTGATGTGGGCTACAGAAGCCCAAACTATGAACTAAATGGGAATAACTCGCCAATGAAATAAATTGTTTGCAAGAGATTTCATCAATAGAGAGAGGAGTGTACCAGTGATACAATGATAACTGAGTTATAGCAATTGAACACCAGAGTTTGGGCATTTGTAATCCACCCCGTACATCAATATTCAAGAGCAAGGGGACAAACCTTGGCACTTAGGTGTAGGCCAAGCCTGGCTGGTGCGGAGCGAGTTGCCAAGCTCGTGCAGGTCCAGTACTATGGCCAAGACGGTCAGATGCACGGAGGCCTGCCAGTGCAGCATGCACTGCTCCTGCACCTCGAGCAGAGTGTCCGCACCGCTCAGCATCACACTCACCACACCGATGTCTGCCACAGTGCAACAACTCTGCACCACAGAGGTTTTATTTACATCAATAGTTCAGTGCAATGCAGTTGAGCATCCCTAATGAGATGGAAGCACAAGTCGAATCATGAAAGCATTTATTTCATAAGGACGTGGGCTTTTACGAGAAGGGACGATCAACTTGCAAGTCTATTTCATGTTAGTTTTGCAAGTTTTCAGTATTATGCCTAAAAATTCGAAGATACTAGTTTTAGGCAACATTATAATTAAGAATAACAATTAAAAGCATCACTTGATTAGCACACAATATTCAATAAGTCAAAGTCCCATCCAGTGAGAGCTGAATACACGCATTTCAACGCACCATTCCAGCACCGCTTACAGCGGACGCCAACAAAAACACTCAAGTTAAGAACAAAGGGACAGAAAATTTGGAACACGCAACAAAAATCAGCCTGATGAAAATTTCTACGACAACAAAATCAAATTTAAAAGCAATAGACTAGAAGTTAACAGATTTTAATTGAGAATGAAGTTTCACCAGCTCAGATACTTATGAGGTTGAAAACCTTTAAAAGAGTTCTGTAACCAAATTAACTTAATGCTCCCTACATGAAAAAATAAATCGAATATCAATAATAAACCTGCTCACAAATGAACACCAGCAGGTATGTAGGTATAAGTTAATGGTAACACTCATTAACAAGAAAAACAGCAAACCTTAGGACAAGTGATCTATACAATAAACTTCACAGAACAGAAATCAAGTAAAATCTATTTTAGACACGAAATTTGATAACATTAATCAAGTACCTAACATGCTGAATTTCAGAACTCGAATATCCACGAATGTTTATTACCATACTAAGCTAGCTCACACAGTACCACACAGATTTTTAATAACAAAGATGAATATTGGAGAACCCGTTCCATGATTTTTTCTCCAATAAGACACAGAACACGCAAAAGGTATCTTCAGAAGAAGCCTTCGACATGCTACAGAAATATTCTACAGTATACCTAGCTGAAAGTTTTGGTCAAAGCTACAGGAGGATTTTGCATGCTTTACTGTCAAACAAATGAGGAAACAAAAAAAAATAGAGCGTTATAACAAAAACTGATATTCAAGCTATGCATCCTATCATATTACAAAATAAAGATTAAAAACGTATTTTTTCACATGGTCTTGGTTTCCTGTTCGTACAGCAAATTTTTATTTTGAGAAGTAATCTGTAATTTTTCTCTGTGGCACGGAGATTAAGCGTCCAACATCCGAGGTATTTTCACCTGAATATGTGCAGCTCCTCTGGTGATCACAGAGAATATATAAGATGGGTGGAAGAAGTTAGAGTTCTTTCATTTATAGAGCAAGCACTTCACTCACTCACTCCTTCCTTCTATGTTCCAAGGCTGAAACCCCATTAACACAAAACGATCGAGCGTTCAGTAAAGATATGCCTAAACTCTACACTTCTGACCAGTCGTTTGCGCGTCAAACTTGCTTTCAAGAAAAAAGCGCAACAACCAGAAGCCACACACCTGTATTTGGGAAGCAGGTAGGCAGTCATAAGGCAGCTTCTCAGGCACCAGCAGCACAAGTTTGGTGCCGTGGAACAGTGCTGTGCAGGGGCGCACAGATCGCACGCTGTCGCAGCGCACCATTACAGACTCTGGAGCACAAAATGATTCTTTAGTAGTACGTGTTTGTGTCTATTTATCATAATTAATTCCTTCTCATCTCTATTTATCTTTATTAAAAACCCTTATTATCTTGCCTTCACATTTATTTTTCAAAAACAATTTACAATTTCAAGTCATTACTCTTCTTCTTTTATTTTGACAGCACTGTGCTTTTTATCTTTAGTTAATTCTTCATCACCGCATCTTTAATTTTATTCCATATAAATTCAATATTACCACCTTTTTATTTTTATTCTTTACCATTATTTCTTAATTACGACGCCTTTATCTTTGTTCTTTACTCCAAATTTTTTTCATTACATCATTGTCCTCATTTAAATTTCATATTCTTTATTCTCACCTTTTTATCTCAACTCCATATCATTTAATTTTAACTATCAAGTCGACTGGCATTCGCAGTTGGAAGTTATGAGACTGGGGCGTTTTTCTAAATGGATAATAAATGTGTGAAAGCATATTCAGGTACAGCATTTGCTGATAATCAAGCATTTTCCAGCACTCCATGTAGCGTAAGATTAACATGTGAATAAAATGTATTTATTGTGTCTGTCGCAAGCAGGCATTAAGCATAATTTGGGTATCTAATTTAAATTATTTGTCTCAAGAACTTAAAACCATTAATCTTAGCCTGGCATACGTCTATGAGCGAGCGCCAGATGAAGGACAGGATTTTATAACGAGGTAATAAAGAACTAACAGCACTCTCGCTTCTCAGCTGCGACCAGGCAGCAGAAACCTTCACAAAAAAATGAGAGCCATAATATGGCTAAATTTAAAGTTATTGGAGAGCGACCCACATCGGGTCCCTGTTCGACCCGTGCGATTAGACACGGCACCAGGCAAAGCCTGAGTGACCGCTCAAGGTTGCCTCATGCTTTACTCGTCCTTGGTCGCACCCCCTTTTGGGGAGTCTCTTACGAGAACATTAGCAGTGACTTAGGATCGAGACGTGGGACAGAGCGGACGGAGCAAGAATGTGAGGAGTCACTTAGGATCTGGTCGCGAGACAGAGCCGAGAGGGTAAGAAGTCAGACTTGAGTAACAAACTCGATCAGCTCTCAAGTATTGAGAGGAAGACACCAGATATCAATCTACCCAAGGCTAAGTTCGAGGGCTTAGTTGTCGGTGCAAAGCTTTTCGATGGGTCTGGTTTCAAGATTCGTATCAATCTAGTGCGCCATTAGTAGTGGAAAGTAACTTGTGTTTCAAAGTCTACAGCTAAGTTGACGACTTGTTGAGAATTTCATGGGTTGTATTTCAGGTGCTCTGCGCACGCTCTTTCTCCTCCACTGTACCTGCCTCACTCACGGGTAAAGTCCGATAATTGAACTAATGTGGTCTTTATTTAACCTCTCAACTCACATGAACCACAACAGAAACAAGAGCCTGGAAACACGTACTCGGTCAGCGCTACCCAAGTCGTTGTCTGCTTGATGAAGCAGAAACCGAACGTAGAGGTTGATGTATCCGCTGGCCAGCTCTTAAAATTTGATAAATTCAGGCTCAGAGAAATAAGAACAAGAGAAAATATGTTATGGAGAGCACCCATCATACCTCCTTGAATTATGAAGTAATGTAGAACTTCACTCGAGCATCGCCCGCCTATCCTATAGGCAAACAGTTCAGGAAAGTTAGCCTACACCACAAGACAATAAAAAAAATAAAACTAAACTAACGGTCGTATTTGGTGTGCGCAAAAATGTTGATGTTGGAGCAGTCGAGGTTGACTCGCTTGAGCGTCTCTCCTACAGAAGAAGTCTCGCCCTGACGTCGAGGCCGTGGCGTGGAGCTCTGGCGGCCTTTCCAGCCTACAATTTGTTGGATCTCCTGAGCGTAGCTGCAACAAAAGTGAGGGGCATAAGCCAACTATCTGCTGGATCTCCTGAGCCGAGCTGCAACACAAGCGTGAGGCATAAGCCAACTATCTGCTGGATCTCCTGAGTATAGCTGCAAGAGCATAGCATTCACAACATTTGGTCAACTATCGGGCCGTACCGTAAGTCCTATTTGTTTTCATGTTGCAGTAAGTTCAAACTCGCATTACAGAGAGATATAAATTTGGGATCTATTCCGTCAGGCAATCAGTCCACACTGGTCTTTCATACACTTTGCAGTAAAAATATTGTAGATATTTAGTCATTTTTATCTTCAGCCCTTCAATTAATTTGGACCCGTCAACCAAACACATGACACACTATGCTAATTCAGTTTCACAAAAGATATATCAATAGCTGCCAAAAATATTTGAAAAGCGTGAGGTCCAGAAGCAGTTACCGAACGGACATGCAGAAGATGATTCCAAAAGTTTCAAAATGGTGATTACAGCCCCGAAGATAGCCTTCGAGAAAGTCGGCCAGTTAAGTTTGATGACAATTCAACGTCACTCAAAGGCGCTGGAAAAAAAAAAAAAAACTTGCAAAAAGATCTCTTTATGACCTCTCAGCTGCTAATTGTCAGCAGTGCGTGAATGCCTGTGCATCTTTGCATTTCGGCTAATTGCAAGCACCTTTTTTGGATAGGGTTATTACCCGAGATGAAAAGTGGATCATGTAGAGCAATGTAGGACGTCAACATCAATGGCTTGGTTGACATGCAAGACCACAATCGTAAACAAAAATAGCACTCCATCCGAAAAAGATTTTCTCATGTATTTGGTGGGATACGAGCGGACTTATTCATTACGAGCTGTTTCAATATAAGCAACAATCACTGCAGAATTGAACAGTCAGGAGCTCCTAAAACCAAATACTGCTTTAGTACAGAAGCGCCCAGATTTTCTCAATTGAAAAGGCATCATCCTTCAGCAAGACAATGCGCGTCCGCATACGGTACGAATAACTTCGGATACAATTCAAACTTTGAAATGGGAAACATTGCATCCGCTTTATTCTTGAGATTTTGCTCCCTCAAACTTAAATTTCTTGATGAGTCGGATATTCATCTCAGGTGAAAAACTATGAAAAGCAGAAACAAAATTGATAATGAATTGAAGCTCTTCTTTGACTAAAAAAAAAAAGTTTTTTATGAAGAAGGCATTAAAACAATTTTTAGCAAGTCGGCAAAAGTCGCTACTAACGATAGAAAATATGTTGTTGAATAAATAAATGTTGCTTGATGCATTTTTACTTTCCTTATCACACTCGTAAAAACCGAACAAGACTTATGGTACGACCTGATTATTTCAAAAGACGTTCATGCAACTCATGGAGAACTCCACAGCTAACACAATGTGTGCGTCACTAGATCACGAGGTAGCAGCTGCCACATGAACAGCTACTCTACATGAAAAACAACGATCGTTACAGACAATTCATTTCAACCTAACCCACAGCCTGTCACCCACGACCTCACCTCACGCAAGCGTTCACAAAGCTGGCAAGAGAAGGACTCCACTCTAGTTGGAGATGATCCAACCGAACGCCTGTCAAGTTGCTATGGCTCTCAGATTTTGGAGGTTCGCTCGGAGGTGCAGGTGCAGAACTCTTGCGTTGCCTCTGGAAAGTTCCAGTGAGCCCGCTCGTGCTCGCCGCCTCTCCTTTGCTGAAGTACCGTTGACGGCAGCCCTCATAATTTCTGTCGCCAACATCGCCAAACTTCAAGTTACCATCCACAGGACTAGTTTGTTTTTCAACAAAAGCTTCATGAAACATGGACCCAGAGCTGAAGTGCACGCACAACAGGCCCAGAGACATGGGACTACCCCATAGATGTCTTTGCTGGTATCCGTCCCCTCGCTGCTCCGCCAACAAGTCCAGCTCATCGCAAGGACTTCGAGATAGCCCAATTTTATGTTCTTTAAGATCAGCCAAGCTCAAATAGTAGTTCTGCGTGCCATACTGACCCAAGAATGACGACGTGACTTTTTCCTTAGCCTCATGCCCCACACTGCGGCGGTGTCTCGTGTCAAGACAGGGCTCTGGCGAGTGCCGGAGATCTCCGCCAGAGCGACGCCGGACGCGGCAGCGGCCTGTGGTGCAGGAAGATGGCGCCTCACAGTAGCAGTCGGCAATGCGAAGCGGGCGCACACAGCAGCACTCCTTGCCCAGCAGAGAAGTGAAAGCCTCGACCAAAAAGTCGCCAGTTCCCGTGTCCAAAGACGCGTGGAAGAGGGAGAGCAGCAAGGAAGGGCCGGTGGGCAGCTTGACCCCCACACCAACGTCCCACAGCTCCACCACCACGTGTGAGCTGTCAAAGAATGCTCGCAACAGGGGAGCAAGCTTCTTCTTTTTCTTTCTTTTGCTTTCTACAGTCTGCAACAAAACAGAGACTAAATTAAAAATTTACTCTAGATTCATTTTGTTCAAGTCGTTTTTTATACTACACTATTTCGTTGATGCATGTACCGGGTGTTTCAGAACAAGAGGTACAAATTTCCACACCAAGCAGAAAATGACCAAATGAACACTTTTTCTTCCATGAAATTTTCTGAAAAAAATTCGGGTGAGATAGCTGTTTCTTGTTTTGAAGGATGAAATTTAATGACACAATCATGACTCACAAGATTTATTTTGAATTTACTTTCCAAAATTTGTTCAAAATGTGTGCTACCTACATCACCTGAAATTTCAGCATTTGTTAAACGGTTCACGTAACCGGCGTCGTGGTTTCTTTGAAACTGAACAGTGCCAACAAGACACACAAGAAGTAACCTGGTAGCACGATATAGAACATTCTAAAACCTACTTGCTAAAACTTTTTTACCACATATCACTAAAACTAAATTTTATTACTGTAAACTCTCATGGAATAGAAGTGTTTGTAACGTAAATTCAAATAAATATTGCGAATAATTGAGTAATCACTTTTCATCGTGTAAAACAATAAACAGCTAATATCTTAAAAACTCGAATTTTTTTCGGAAAATTTCATAGAAGAAAAAATGTTTATTTGGGCATTTTCTTCTCGGTGTGCAATTTTGTAACCTCTCGTTCTGAAACACCCTGTATAATAGAAAGAAGTTACACAGCAACTCATTCTGTGGCTTCACAACGCCCATTAAACCACAAAAAAATTAAGCTAATCTTCACATTTCAAAATAGTGAAATTCAGTACTTGAAATGATGAACGGATCCTTTAGAGACGGTCATCTCAAAATAGCTTGACAAAAGTTTCTATCTAAAAAATTATCTAGCACAGATAAGCAATTCCAATTGTGAAGTCACGGGAATTAACCATGACTACATAGCGTAAGTTCTTTAATTTCAACCTTTGTGAAAGAAACATGGTCATTATGATCTGAGCGCTCTTCCTTGCCATATTTTATTAGGAAAAAGAACGAAATTGGATAAATTTGGTGCAGGACAGGCCAGTCGAGAGGCAACTCACAGGTCTGGCAGAGCGAGCAGCCTGCTGCAGGCAGCTGAGGTAGGGCAGGAAGACGGCCAGGTCCCTGTGGTCGAACCAATAGAGGATGGAGTGCAGCTCTGCGCCACACACCACACGGCGGCCCAGGTGCTGTGGCAGTCAAGAGGAAACTTGACACTTTGGCCGCAATTGGTTGCACTGAAGTTCAATACTTAACTCAAATTTGAAGTCAATTGTTGTACGCAATTTTGAAAATATCAAACATTTACTGGATTGTGCCTTCATTTGGCTTTAATTAAGTATTTATCAAAATTGAGTTTGTGACTAATGGTTGGTCAGCATCATTATGCAAATTCCCTCCATGTCCACCGGTGGCGCACATCGAGGTCAAAGTGTTAAGCCTCGTCATCATCGGGTGTGTCATATGACGTGTACGTGGGATCGGCCACGTCCTGCGTGCAGGCATTTACGTAACTTATATGTTCGATCTGTGAATTGAAATAATCCCCCAAAAGTGCTTCTAGCCAAGCGCTCCGTGATATTGTCCATTATGAAGGTTTCTCATAAATATACAGAACACAGTTATCATCAGTTCGGCAAAGAAATGAAACTGAATAGAAATAATGTTGACCATATTTTTTTCGTATGAAATAAAAAATTAACATCAGTTGAGCTCGATCTCCTTCAAACAAGGAGGAAATTCTAACGATCCATACGAATAAAAAATAGCTTGACATAAAAAATGGATGAAAAATACCTAAAACCCAGCTTAAAATAGAGACAATCCAGTTTTATACCTGAAATTTGTGTCAAAACGATAACTTCAAACACATCAATTTGAAAAAAAGCACTTCTTAGATCTTCAAGCCTGGCAGAGTGGGAAGCTGTGCTAGGGGAGAAACAAAGCCAAGTCTCAGCCACCACCCCAAATGACAGCAGCACCTCCACAAAAGTCAAGAAAATCAGGCAAGAGTGAAGAAAGACCCACCGAAGAGTCGGATCTGAGGGTCCGCAGCGCAAGGAAGGAGTGGTGAGAGGAATTGAGTCTGACGTCGTCGACGCAGAAGCTGCTGTACAGCTCTGGCAGCTGTGCCGGGACAGATTCTGTAGGCATGGATCCAAACCTGTTAATAACGTAGTTACAAAACACAGGCCCAAACAAATTGAAGGTGCGATTATCGCAGCACAGGCTTAAACACAGTAACGTCTAAGTTATTGCAACACGGGGTCAAACATAACGTCCTCATCTCAGCACAAGCCCACTCATGGTAAAGTCGTTTTTGTCAAAACACGAGCCGACAATCATTTGAATTGTGATAATTTCTACAAAGGCCAAAACACAAATGAGCCAATGTTATCACAACTGAAAGCAGCCTATCAGCTCAATAAGGAAATACAATCAGAATACCATCAAACGAAGTTAACATACAAATAACATGTTTAATAAAAAAGAATGCATGTGCAAAAAGGACGCATGGATTTGACCGTTCTTTTTGTGCTACCCTGGCTGTCTTAGTCAGGGAAGCTTGAATTAACTTGTTATCTAATCTTTATGCTTTCAAAACTTTGCGAACTATTCTGTTGCTTACCTGAACTCAAGAATTGCATTAATAAACTCTGGCAGCAAAGAATTTGGTTTACCGCATGAGTGATGGAAAAAGGTGAGCAAAAACAATGGCGAAATCCATGCATTCTTTTTGCGCCACCCTGTAGGTTTGAGTACTGTTTAATAATTATTCTCAAGGTTGAATAGAATAAATTTTTAAAAGTTTTTCTTAGATGCTAAATTTAATTTGCATGCAGCAATCTTATACATTACCAACATTTCCTAAACTGAACACCTTCCTAAAATAAAAAACACAAGTTTAATAGCTAAATCTGAGACTTTGAATATTTGTGATAAATTCTAAAACCTTAGCCTTAGAATACATGAACTTTAATTCTCATATCACATCATTTTGAACAGGTTTTTTTTTACAACTGCGAGTAGATCATCACAAAGTGAAGATACAATACGCAAAACATTTAGTACTGTCACCGGGCCCTTGACTTCCTCTGTCAGGTAGCCAAGCCTCCAAGTCAACGGCCACAGCGACAAACCAGTAAAATTACGTTTTCTGTTTTTTCAGTTTTCTTTTCCTCCGGCGTTTATTAAATGTTTGGAAAGTTTATAATTTATTTGAGAATATGACAGATTAAAAGCACAGTTTATTTTTATTGGAACACACGTTGATTGGTTGTTAAAACATAATTGTTTGTAATGCACGGTAAAGTTTCAAATTGGATCGGACTCAGAGCGGCGGCAGAATGACAAGCCTCTGGCATTAGTGCAACTGCTACAGCACAACTGCATGCACAAATCTGGACAGCGTGACTGGCAGGACGTCACTCCGGCGCGCAGCACCAAACGACCGATTTGCGCGACTGCTCACACGTGACTGACTGACGGGTCAACCGGCGTGCTGAGGTCGCAGCCGCCCGCGGTTCTAATGCCAATGCTACCCTACAGTACGACCGCAATATGACTCACAGGAGCACGCACGAGAAACAGTTTGCCGAATTGTGCAGTGAAGGACTTTTGTCGTTTACAGTACTATTACACAACTTGGGTTTCTAATACTTGGGCAAGCAGTTTTTAATTTACAAAAGCAAAGATCAAATAATTTGACAATCCTACCCAGATACACAAGCCAAACCTTGGAAATGCAAGTAATGTGTTTGCTCTCAAATTATTAAACAGCCTCACGCAGAGTGGGAGGAGCACGAGGGATGCGCAGCGTGAACAGCAAGGAGGCAAGCTGCGCCAGCACGTTGCTGTGTGTGGGGTGAGACGTCACGTTCATGGTCACATCCTCTATACTCAGGTTCACGTTCTGCACGAGGAAAGATTTTCTATTATTTCAAATTATCTAGTTGCCAAGGGCACCCTAAGATAATGTCAAGTTTGATAAGATAATGTATAGTTCTGCCACCTATAACCCAAAAATGACTTTTCAACAGAGGATATGTAGAAGTTTTGACAACACTAACACGGAGACTGTAAACAATGCTCTAACAATGACACCAATACAAGAAGTATGGTAGCTTAGCAACAGCTTTTATACCAGAGACAAAAACACTCCTACATGAAATTAATGCATCAATTTATTTTATCCCTTCAAATGAATAAAGACTAGCCCGAATATCTTCTCACACCTACATTACACTCGTATACCACTCCACATCATAGCACTTATAGGTGAAAAAATTCGTGGGGAAATGAGTCAATCACACCAGCAGCTCCTTGATAACTGCAAAACAGGAGAGCTGGGATTTTCTTTCCCAGTGAAATACAAAATAACCAGGTATGTAAAAGAGATTTGTAGTACTACATATACTTCATGCTACTACCGAGACCAAGAAAAGCATCACATCGCAGAAGTAAAAAAAAAGTGTTTGAGTAAAAAAATTAAATCCTTACCAAAAAAAGGATGAGGAACAAAGTGTAAGGTTTACTGATATTTGAAGCCGATAGAAAAGACCTCATTCAAAGCACTAGACAACGGCTCCATGAAAGCCTGAGCTAAAAGTAAGCAGCAGCAGGACCTGAGGCACGAGATGCCAGTACTCGGACAGAGCGCGCGACACGCCCGGCAGAGCAGCAGCTATGCTGGCGGGCACGACACCGTTGTCCTCAGCGGCGATGGGGGAGGCGCGCTGTGGTGGCGGGCTGCAGTCGCCAGGCTGGGCAGCACGCACAGCGCTGTACGCCGCTGACGTCACTTGGAGGAACACAAAGAGGCGGTCCCGCACATCCAGACATACGTTCTTCAAGTCCAAACTCAGCGTCTGAGATACAAAATCGGAATTGAAGAAAAGTGAGAGTAGCTAAACATGATGCTCTGTGAACAAAAACCCATTTAATTTTCAAGTATGACTAAACTTCACACTATTAACGAACTTCAAGCAAAAAAAAAAGGAATTTCTGCTTTTCATACTAATTCAACGGAAAGAGATAGTTGCCAAAATAATAGCCCTTCAATAAAAAACAATCCCTAGTATCTGACAATCCCACAGAAAACCGTCAATCACAACTGCAGTATCAGTGCAGTATCAATAGCGTAACGCGGTATACTTTGAAACAGGCATCAAGTCCTCTTTTACAGTAGTTTTTTAGTCAGAGGCCACAAGCTGGACTGCAGTAATTCCATCCGGGAACTCTACTGAATCGCACCAAGTTGCAGCTAGCAGCTAGTGGCAACGGTTTGTCAATGGTTGTTGCTGACAGTGCCCATAGTACGCACATGTGCTGTTCACTCAATGGGACTGCTGGTGCCCATGGTAAATTCATTCCAAGTAGAACATTTGGTGCAATGCACTACTTTGAACAAACCCTAAACTACACCACCAAACGTAAACTGGAAAAAAAACATGGAAGACTTGGCAGTAATTTTTGGCATAATCAAGCTAAAATACACATTTTTCAGCAGGGCTGGAAATCATAGTTTGAATTTATACATTGAGCCTTTGTTAAACCTTAATTATCTTCCAAAACAATGTGGGGAGCAGAAAACGAAAAACATTTCGAAGTTGAAAATTTGAGCATAAAGTCACACGACCATAAAATGCACATTCATTACCAAATGACATTTGAAGAATATCTACCTCCATGTAAGCATCATGCTCAGCATCAACTTGGGCATAAAACTTGGATGAGAAGGAACACTCCAGGAGTGAAGGATCGTGAGAGAAGGACTCAGAGTCTCTCTTGCCGCCATAGAAAGACCCAAGCACAGACGCAAATCCTCTGCCTCCTTTGTCTTTATTTGAGGAGTCTTTCAACAACTGGACATTTTCACCATCGCTGGAGACTTGGCTGGAGGTCTGTGCAAGCTTCTCAGCAGCAGGCTGCAGCATCTTCACATGGCAACTCTTCACGTTCACTGTTAGCTGCACAAGCATATCACTTTTGAACACTAGACAACGGTTAAACAAAATTCATAGCATACAATTTAATCTACATTCCGGAGTAACTATTAAAGCACTCAACTACGAAGACCTATTCCCTTATCATTGATTCAAAAGATGGCTGCATTGTAACTGACACTCCATAAGCTCTCTCCGTATCAAGGGCAATACAAGTTACTTCTCAACATACTTGAATTGAAATTACATTGTTTCAATATCATGTATGTTAACTGTCTTTAAAAAACGTGTTACTTTTGTTGTAGTAACTTGATGCATCTCAATTTTATAATTGCTACTGTTACTCTAAGTACACCTAGTTTTCCCGCCGCCACTGAAGTAATTTCATCTTCAAGCAATTCGCACTGCAACTCGTGTCACTTCACTCTTTCTCAAAACCAAACTCCACAATAATCATTCCAGTAGTTCAATATCTACACCAAACCTTATTCTCCAGCTGCCTTTCAATCAACATCTGTTTCACTCTAAGTTCAAAATTTCTTTGCAACAAAGGAGTCGGCCACTTCACTCACAGCCACATTGGTCTGGTTGAGCGTCGCCGCCTCCAACTCGAGCCTCTCTGCCGTAGCATGCAGCAGACAACCTGGCCACGCTGAGCGCAGCCACATCACGCTTAGGTTTAGAAGCCGCACTCCAAAAAACTGATGCGCAGAAAATAAATCATAAACATCTGCAAATGCTAAACATGGAACTGAGCTTTTATAGTATTCCTACATAGTCTAGAAAGGCATGGGGTATAAAAAAGACCTAACAAACAGAGCCTAGCATTTACACTTTAGGTTGGTGGTTCCAACATTGCAAATAAAAGTTACATATCGTGGGTTGAAGCTTGACTTGCTATGGCACTTACCACTGTAGAAATAACTCCCAGCAAATCAGAATAAGGGGAAATAATCTCTACACTCTAAAAACTCAACTGTGCATACTTGCACTGCTGAATATTTCATGGCATTAACAGTGCCAACAGACCTGAGCTAAAGTGACCACAGATGCTGAGATTTTAAAGAGCCGTGGAGGAGGCAAATCAGGTAGGAAAGTTTCATCAAAAGCCTCATGCCACTCGTCCTCATCAGGTGGTGAGGCTGCAGCAGGGTCAAGATCTGTCTTGGAGACGCTTCTTGAAGGCGAGTCGTGACGTTCCTCATCACGAACCTCAATGGATTTAAATCAATAAACAAATGAAGAAATCAGTTCAGATAAAATTTATTGCAATTTTTCATTCATTTCTATTGAGCTGCTTATATTCAGTGTAAATTGGGTACAATCAAAGTTTATCTGATCATAACATAGCATTATAGAGTTAGAAAACATGATGATAATCAGCATGACATTTTCTACCATTCCATTTGGAAAAAATACATAAAACTCATCAGTTTCAGATTTTGTATAGAAAATAATCCATGATAGAAACATTTTGGAAGTTTTCTAATTTTTGAATTAGAGAAAAGGCTTAAATGGGGCAACTACAGGTGGATGCATTCATTCAAAAGCCCAATGAATCAGCATAAATTGACGGAATATTCTTAGGTAACTTTAGATGATATTCTCCCTTGCACAGTTCTTAATATTGATCCACATATACAAACTAACAGCAAAACCTATATTCACATAACATTGATATGACAAAGCATTTAACCTCCACAAATATACGTAACAACAAATCTGATTTGTTACACAATTGCTTTGTCTGTTACCTATTTTGCTTCAATAAAAACCCTAAAAAGAAAGAACAATCTTTTTACTGCCTTCACTAGTAATACCATAACAACACAAACTACTAGGTACTATATCACTTATATTCACCACTAGGTACAACAATAACATTTACCACTAAGTACTACAAGCATACCTTCTTCTCTATGCGTACATCATAAAGCTTTAAAGCAAATATTTTTCTTTCATCTTGGTTGAAGAGGCTGCTTGCAGCACCCACTCTGTCAATTTTCTGGAAAACAAAACCAAAAACTACAATGCACATCAAGGAAAGAGATCTCAGCTTTATGCAAAGGAGAAAAAAATATTATTGCATTCCCATGTGAGCTCAATTGCAGCTTCAGTTTTGAACCTCCAAACAAAACCAAATTTTTTTGGAAGTATGTCATGTAGTAAATTTTGAAATAAAAAATCACATATTGAGCCAGCTAGTGACAGATGCCAAGGTCAGAACCACTCACAACATGATGATCATTTAGATATCTTGAAAAATTACATCACCTTACTTAGAATGGTGAGAGTAATGAAAAATTCTACCTAGCACTTTTAATGATCTAATAAAATATGAAAATACTAATAACACAGCAAATTGATTTAAAACTACTAAGAACGTATTTCAAAGCTTATGCTAACTATTAAATTAGTTTTCAGATTGAATAATTTTAATATTAATGCATTATAACTATCTAGAAACAGGGATAGTATGACAAAATAATTCATTGACATGGTCCCTTGCATAGCATTATGTCAGATGGTAAAGCTTATTAAGCCAGTCACCTTAGCAACAATACAACCTATACTTGATACCTGATCGATTGAGCACGGTTAGTAACTACCTGTGTTCTTTCCTTAGCAAACATGAACAACTTACAATAGAAACAGGTCCTTTTTCAATGAGGAGATCCTTGAAACAAAAGTGGAGAAGAGAGATGCTGCAGATTTGTATCTTGATGTCATAGCATCTCATGATAAAGTAAGACACCATCCACACTATGAACCTTGGAAAATAAATTCACATTCTTAAATTCTCATGCATATTATATTGTCACAGATGTATTATGTAACATGAGATCATTTTTTTGTGAAATTTAAATATCATAAAAGAATCTCAGTCAAAAAACATAAAAGAATATTTATTTAAAAAAAATATAAAAGCATCTCATACAAAATATATCAGAAAATTTCACTTATCTAACATATGTACAAACAACGTAAACAGCACATAATCTAAAAAAACAGATATTTACTTTCACTTATTTATCCAACAGAAAAAATCAATTCAAATTGACTAAGAAACTATTGATTTAAAAAACCTATCATAAAAAGTATATTATAATTGATGAAGAGCATTAAAATGCTTGAATAAGTACCTATTTATCAAAATAGAAAAATACTAACAGTAAAAATAAGCCTAAATTCTTACCTGGTTAGTGCATAGTAAGATAAAACTATGACTAATGGAATAAAGTACCACATGCTGATCAAAGACTTATAAAACTGGAATTTATGAAGGTTCTGAGGTGCAATGTTACACCAAAGTGTGTAAACATTAGTCTTTTCATGAATTATATTCTTTAGTTGAAGAGTTATATCTGTAGAGGATAGAAATTGAAATTATTAACCTTTTGATTAGAGCTTGAATCAATGGAATAAATCATTTTTGCAAACATTCCAAAAACATTGGCACAACCAGTGTGAGGTTAGTTTATGCAACCGTACTTTGTGCCAAGCTATGTCTTAGGCACTGCTTAGATTGTAAAATAAAACCAGCAAGAAGGACCTGGTACTTAAAGTTGTATGAATGGAGCCTTTTACTTTCTTTCACAACCCTCCCCTACTCTAAGAGAAGATTCAACTTCTGTTCCTGTTAAGCCAGCCATGAAAGGTCAAGTCTTAAGTCTCAAACCATGCACAGTGGCAAAATTAAGGGAAGGTTCAGTACTCCTGTTCTGTAAGAGGAGAGGTTTGATGGACACAGTATTCCTAAATCTCACAGTACTTTTTACTAGTCTAGTGGATGCAAAATTAGAGATTTTTTACCATAGCTTAGTGAGAGAATTTTGGACGGTAATTTAATGAAATGTAAAAGTGACCTGAGACACGCTAATGTATTAAGACTGTTAGAAGTTCACAGGTCTACAAGCTTACAGACATCTTATCTAGGATTAAAAAAATTCTGCATTCCCTGAAGTCCATACTGAATGGTACCTTCCTCTCTTTTTCTTTTCTCTTTGGAATGTCTTTGTTGCAATTAACAAGGCTTAAATTCACATTTAATCTAATCCTAAAGCAGTCTTTTTTATTATGACTTCCACTACATGCCAAACATCTAGAGATATTCTTGTAGCTTACAGCCCTCTGACCATGCTTTTGGCATCTAAAACACTGCCAAAACTTCCCTATGCAGGTGGTTGTGGACTTACAACCTGAACAACTCATAGCAGTTGAACTTTGCATCCATTTATGATTAAAAATTTAATCTTACATACTTGGATATCATGCAAATGAATATCATCAGCCTAACTTATTAAACTAGAGAAAAGGAAAATACAATAAAAACTGAAAAAATTGCAAAATTTGGTAACTAAAGAAATGGATGAATTTTGATACAAACTTGTAGAAAAGTATAATATATACATCAAAAGAAATACATATACAGATTTGACTCACATCTAAATTGTTCTATGATTTAATGATCAAAACCATTTGGCATCATAAGCCAGGGACTATCTTTATTTGTTATCACTAGGAAGTATTGGTCCCCAAGATAGTTGGTTTCCTTGCATCGACCACAAACTTCAACATCAATATTTTTATATGCTCTACACTTTTCTAATTTTTTTTTAGCTGAAATAACATAATAGCCAACCAATGAGAGGTATACAGTAAGCTCTTTGTTTATGGTGTAGCCTCTGGCTAGACCAATGATAATTGAATTTGGTTGGCAGGAAGTTAACAGTTAATATGTTTCACTTTCAAATCTTTGATGACAACATGAGATGAAGTGCTAGAAATGTCACATTTCTTAGTTATAATGAGCAAGCCACATCAACAGTTTTTTTGTAATTTTAATAATTCCAGTCTTGTAAAAGTTACTCTGCTTTTTTTTCTTTATGGTTATATTATTTGAAAAGTATTTTTTACTATGTAGCTCCCAGCTATGTCTTTCTTCATCATTACTATAGGATCAAAATAATCCATCCTAGTCTGAGAGTCACTTGAGTTTAGTGGTCAAGAGCTACTATACCAGATTCTTCAGAATTCCTTATTTCTCTATGAGATGGAAGCCCTGAAAAAGTTGAGTTCACTTGAAACTCTTGATCAGCCTGACTCACAGCCATATATAAGCAATGAAGAAGTGGTAGGCCATCTGTGCCAGATGGTCTATTGGCCTCCATAATTTTATAACATCACAATTGCAATTTTAGTGTTGACAATGTCCCTGCTAGTTGCAGAACCAGGAAGGAAATCCATCCAAAGGGAAGTTCTAGGATCAGTCAACACACCAGCTATGTGGCCGTCTGAATCATATATACTTAGGCATGACTTCCGATTCCGAGCTACCATATCTCTTTTTTTTTAATCTCAGTCCCATTTACATTCAATTTTAAATTCATTACAAAGAGTTGCACAGCAAAAATTTCTAGGAAAAATATCTCTATCACTTCCATGTACCACCGACTACCATGAAACTTCTGTTCTTCAAGCCAACACGCATGTGTCCTCCATCAAAAAATTTGTTGTTTCTTTCCTTCCGTCTCTCATCGATGAATTTGTTATCTATCATTATATCATTCTTGACTTGAACTTGAAGTTGAGGGTCAACATTGTTGGGGCCTTTGTAATGGCCTACAATTTACTCTGCAATACTCATAATATTCACACAAAAGAGTTCAGCACCTGTGTACCAGACTCGTCCAATAAACTACTTAGGATCCAGCTGCCAACTTAGCTGCCATTGGATGGCATCACTGGGATAACCAGTACATCAAAACACCATCCTCAGGCATGGTGGTCATTACAGCCCACACCACATGACTGGCTCATTCCAGTCACTGTCTCTTACTCCAGGCACGTACAAAAAAAATTTTCATAGCTTCAATGGTATTCAAAATTGCAATCCTGATCCAATCCAGCAAGACAGCTCACACAACAATCATCTTCAGCATATTTGGTATATGTCTCATTCTCTCCATACTGCTCAAACATTACATTCATGAAACTCTCTCTCTCACTCTTGCTCTTACTACATTCCAACACAAAATGTTTCTTTCATTCCCCAATCACACTGCCAACATAATCTATTATTATTATTCTCATTCCATCTCCATGCACGTCTATTCATGCTCAATGCATTACACCTCACAGCAAACAAGAGTTGGCTTCCAAAACTCCCATCACACTTCTCTACCATCATATATCTCATACTTAGACACTTCCTTTTGCATATACCACATTAGTGTAGGCTTTCACGCCCTGCTAAGCATCCATTTATTGGTTGATTTTTACTTTAATGTGCTCACAGAATGTAGAAATTAAGATAATAATAGCATTAACAAATAACAGCAGTTTTGATACGGCTCTTCCGGTGCATGACGGATGCGGAACATGCACAGTCGTTTTGGCAGGAAAAACCATTGGTATTGGTATGGCTAAGTTAAGTTATTTTAGGTTTACTTAGGTTAGTTTATTTAAGTAATCTAACTTTACCAAACCTAACCTCAGCTATCGCTAATTCAATACCGTATTTCAGCTTATTTACGTGTCTGTTTGTTCAATTTTATATGCGACGTTTCTATAATTTCAGAGTTAAATATCTCGAAAACTAAGCATCCCCAAAGATAATGTCATTCATATAATATGTCTTTAAATATATCCTATTACCTAAATAAGGTAACAAAATTCTCAAAATCATTGACAACGTTAAATTCAATTTTGATGATCTAAATAAATCTGAAATAACTTAACTTAGCCATACCAAGGCTGATGTTCCAAAAAATCACAAATTTGCGTATGTTCCAACAATGTGTCAGTTACACAACCGGTTATATTATGTTATTCCTACCTGCACATTTTTGATGTTATATGTAAAAAATTACATATTAGCAAGCAAAATGTCATTCTTGTAAAACATTTTTAAATGTGTTCTTTTATCGATTCTTGGAAAAAAATTATTCAAATCTTTGAGCGCATTCAAGTAAAAATCTACCTATTTATTTCATCCATACTCTTTTGTTAGCCTCTCAATCTCTTTTTCCCCCCTTATGCAGGCCCATTCTGGTCTTTCATCTCCAACATTCATTAAAAGCCTGTCATCCACAGGTCTCCCAATTCTAACACAAATAATCTTTTGCATACTTAGTTTCCTGGCATGCCCCCAACATATTTTCTCCCAATAGCTCACACTCAGATTCTATTCAAATATTTGCTTCACCCACCTGCTAGTCTGCATTCTCTCAATTCTTACCTTATAATTCAACACAGTTTTCAGCATTCTTTCTGAAAATAGGCTCCACCCTAGGTCACCTCTAATAGCTCCTGTAGTTGTCCATTTTGGAGCACCCAATGCTAGACGTCCTACCTTATTTTGTATCACATCCAGCTATTAAAGGTCACTTCCATTCCGGGCTGAGCACTCTACATCTTTTTCATCGATGAAGTTGTTATTATCTGAAGATAGTAGATCCTAATGTTTACTCGCGTCCGTTCCGCAATGGTGAACATAACATACGGGACTACAGCGGCAGCATTTGAATGGCTGAATGTTTAACGTGGTGTAATTTCTATAATTGTAACTTTCACGACTAATAATTAACTTAAAGGTATCCCCGTTACATGTGAGTATTTTGTGGAAAATAATAGCCCACTGTTGTCACCGTTGCATTTCATCTTCCTGTGTTTATATGACTATGTTGGTACCACGGTGGTTGGTACCCACGTCTTCATTGCTAATGATGCATATAAATGACTGTGGGCCACCGTGCTGTGGGCTGAAGTTCCATACCATGTGCAATACACAGTGAAAGCTGGGTAGCTGCTACGGTATAGCTGCGGTCTTAACTACCATACCGTGACCTCACTGAAGGTAAGGGATTCGATTGCCGGTGTTCGAAGAGAGAGGTTAATCTTGTCTTCGGAGATTGTGATCGTGTGGTGACTAGCAATA
>JACJUY010002802.1:62610-91802 GCA_014220935.1 Platorchestia sp. MABIK | reverse complement strand
AATAACTTACGTGCACGGTGCCAATTTAGCTACACTATTCTTACAGGTTCTCATCAAACGTGCGTTACCAGTAACTCTTCAGACGCAATAAATTTCTACTTAAATAACAGAGAAGAGACAAAACTAAAATATTCAAGTTATTCCCATGGTGACATCAAAAGTGCGTTTTAAAATTAATCATATTTCACATCAAATGAACTGAAAATTTATTTATACGTCACTATTTAGAAGGGAATGCTAAAACTAATTTGAAGATCCTCTGATCAGAAATTTCAAGAACCTATGAAATAAATTTCAGAAAAGCAATGGAAATAAGTGTTAACCATTTACTCTACAATTTCAAGTATTTCGTCCCTAAGAGTGTGAATCAAAGCAACTGCTTAGTTACAATGTAGATTCTGTTTTCTTGGGAACAATAAAAACTTCAAATTTAGACAAGAAACGCTGAAAAATGGCAGCTCTTATAGCACTCCAGCGTGGAATTCAGAAAAATTTAGCAAGATAAACTCTCGAGAATAGCGAGCTCAAACTCACCCAATTCACTGCAATAGGGAGAAAAACTGACGCAACATGACGGAACACAGTCATGTTACAGTTTCTCTTACTAATTGTTATAAATATTGCTCTATTAAGTTACACAGGTTATAGTGATACTGGTCAGGGTTCAGGGCAACTATGCCCAGTTTGTGGAGTTGCTAGAGTAAGATTATGGTATCAAGTTGCTACAGGAAAACTAGATCTATTCTATTTCATCCACGCGCACCTCGCATTGCTCCTCTGGTTGGCGATCTAGAAGACAGCATTGGCTGGACTTGGCATGACTTCTTCACTAAATCGAGATAACATTTTCTTCAGAGATATCGATTGAAATTGATCTGTAAGGACCTACTTTAGTTGATGAAAGTTAATTTTTTTAGACTAATATTCCTATTCAGCTCATAGCTTGACGATATTTTGAGAAAGAATGTGGCTTACAAAAATGAACGTGACGTCATTTAGTCGACCTTTAGTTAGACAAAACTGCTCTAAACACCAACTGGTGAAATTGTCCTCCAGCAACATGAGTTTCATTTATTTTCAATTCACGCGCAGTCCAGCTAATGCAGCTTTTGGTTACCAACCTCCATTCTCGTACTAAAGGCAAAATACTTTTTTGGAATCTGTCATAAACTATAGGCTAGATTTAACTTTGGGAAGTACTAGTAAGGCCGTGCTACATTAGGTATGGCTTCTATGAAGCCCGTATAATTACGTAAGCCTTATATTTGAAACTTGTGTGGCTTTCCGTGTAAAAATCAACAGAAAAAAGGGTTGCATCCAAACATTTTTACAGGGTCAGAAACTGCAGTGATTCATTTCCAACAGTTCATATCGTCCAGCTTCAGTAAGTGATACACTGTAAAGTTGACAGAAATATCCTGTAGATACACTTCGTCACAGTATTACTCGGCAATGAATTAATACATTTTGGCGATCGTTAAATCAATCCCCCTAGAAGGGAAGAACTAAACTTCACCAAAACTTTGATGTACACCCAGCCAAGAATGACAGCGTGAATCTGACATCAGACCAACAACGAATTATCATTTTTTTCTTCTGTGAGATGATATCAGATTGATATTAATAGATTGAAGTTATTTTTTAGTCTCAACAACACTTCGTAGTAATTCCTGCGTGCACGATGCTGCATCTTTGTCACGAGGAATGGCACTGACTTCTAATATTCACAGATAATTTTTATTTGGTCTCTTTTTAGATAGATAATTTGTCTTGAAGTTCGTTAAATGTTTTACCGATTTGGGTTTAAAGAGTCCAGGCAGCCTGTTATTGTAGTATAATTCCTTCATTTTTAATAAAAACCGTCGCCAAGAAACCAGAATAATCCCTCCCAAACCATCATTTTCAAACTAAATTTAAAACGTTATATCCATATGTCACTTCGCTCGCAATAAAAAATAAGTAAAGTGCAAATTCCATGAGGAGAATTGGTATATTATTTTCTGAGATTAAATATGATGAATCTAGTCTCGTGATAGAAGAACGTGTGTTCAGCCGACTATACGGTGGCTTTATACACTACAGGTGGCTGAAGTCTTTTGGCATACTAATATCACTTATTGAAATTTAACTCGCAAGTTATTCTCAAATATCAAAAACCAAGAACAATCCATAAAGAGATGAACCCACAGAGATAGAACCTAATTGAAGGTGCAATCTTTCTTAATTTCACTGAATGATGGTCGTTTGCAAGCGAATTGCTTTGAAAATGCAAGATGGAAAATTTCTTGGTTTACAGCGACTAAATTCCGCGTGAGGTGAGCCTGGCACTGTCAGAAACTGTGTTATTCATGAAATCAAAGCTGGAAAAGGAAAACAGTACTTCTCCTCGTTCATTTGATCTCTTCACACGGAGGTCATTTTGATGTTGGTATATTTCAAAAAGAATATGTAAAATTTCGAAGCATCCAGCAGCAAGTTTCAAAAAGATATATCAAATTGATATATTGCTTTGCCTTGATGATGTTGCTGTTTCCTTTTGCAGAACAATGTTTACCCGTATTTATCGTTGTAAAAAACTTTCAACTTCAAATTCGCTACGTTTTTATCCTCATCAACATGCAGTTGTTCTATGGTTTCGATACGCTTCAAATGGCAGGAATGATAGTTAAAGGATGGTCTCTTTGGCAAAAATATTACAAGCCTCTTCCTAAATTTTAAATTCCAACCAAATTCTGCAGTTGTGCTATGGTTCTGATAGGCCTCAAACGTCAGGAATGATAGTGAAAGGATGGTCTCTTCGTGAAAAAATATCTTGAGCTTCTTCCTAAATTTTTAAATTCATTCCAAATTTTAAATTCTGGGGACCACCCTTGACATATGAGTAACATCAGTCCAGAGTGTGCTGCTGAGGTTCTCTAGGTGCTATCGCTTAGTAATCGCCAAACTCGAAATGATTAGAAAGCTTCACTTTCGAATCATTTAAAAAATGGGAACGTTGCTGCTGAATAATTATTTGGTAATCTTGTGCATTTACTCATGTCTTGCCAACACGAGCATGCCACTTTTAAGCCCCTGCGTATTTTTTTACGATTTGACCCGATTTTTCTTTCAGATTGATTACTTTGACTTTAGAATGATGGAGTTAGATTTTTGATGTGTGTTACTTTTGCTAACCTTACAAATCATTTAGATGCTTAGAGTCTGAGCTCTACAGACAATGATGGAATAATTAATTTGAGTTTAATGGGCTTCATTTGTCAATGTCAAGGAAATATCAAGTTTCCAAGTTTGTTTCCCCTAAGGAATTAGCCGAAAAACCAAAAGGAAAGTATGACATCATTTGAACTTAAATAAGAAAGCGTTTGTTTGGCATCTCTCACTTAGCATTAAAACTATCCTGGGCAAAACTACACGTTTAATTACAATTATCGATTTGTAAACTGACACTTAAAATAGAGATTCATTAGCGCTATGGAATTGATGCCCTAGACCACGATCATACGTGACTTGCGATCGATGAGGCCTAAATTTTACTTCTAATAAACGAAATTTTAAAATGAGTGCTACAAAACTACAATTGCTACAGTGCTACACATAAATAAACAGCAGTCGTGGTCGGATAGACCAAAATACGCACTCTCGAATGTTAGCGAACTCAGATGGAGAAAGGTTTACAAGCTCGTATTCTCCCGCATCTTCACTTCTTGGTAGCCTCTGACAAACAAAATGATCGATGAAAATTCGTGCTCTCGTCACATAAAATTTCACACGTTGTAAATTAAAAAAACGAGATGCCAAAAAAAAGAAATATATTTTGATGATTTATACGAATACTAAAAAGCTCACTGCAAACGTGTTGCTTTAGTAAGGGCATGACAAACGATAGTCGTTCGAATAACCTTTGCAATTTACTGGCTGCGAATTCGGAAGTTCTATGATGTAGGATTTGAAAGACTAGCATGGAAACAAAAGTTTTCAAATGCACATTTTTTATAGGGGCACACATCTGCACATGAAACAATAGAATGCAGATGAAATTTTTCTGTATTTACGCACCAATACTTTTCTGCTTAGCAATAAATGCAATAGGTTTTGAAAGTTGCGCAATCAAGTTCCTGAGAAGCGAAAGATGCAACTTGAAAACAGGTTTGCTGTGGTACATGAATATTCTGAAAATAATGGTCAATAGCTGCAACTTTAAATGAAGTTCAAGGTTTCAGGTACAAATGAAACTCAAAAGCTGCAGCTGCAAATGAAATCCAAGAGCTACAGCTGTGAATAAAGTTCAGCGCTGGCAGGTGTAGCGATGCAGGTGTAGGTGCAGCGCTGCAGCTGCCGCCAGCAGCAGCGCAGCTGTACAGCTCAGCAGCTGCGCAGAGTTACAGCCGTCGGCATCGTCGCAGCTGCGTAGACATCCTCGAACGTACCTGAGGAGGCACAAGCAAAAAGGAAGTTTCTGCTCTTGTGCAGCAAAGGAAAGCGAGTCATGTATTTTAAGTATTTAAAGCGAGTCATGTATTTTAAGTATTTAAAGCGAGTCATGTATTTTAAGTATTTATGTTGAATTGATGTGTTGCAGAGGTGGTGCTCTTGAATATTCATAGTTAATTTTTCGGACGCCATAATGTCAAAATGTTATATCGTCAATTTATTGAATCCCTAGGCTAATAACTAATGAATTTAGAGTCTATTAACGTGTGCAGCTTAAATATTGCTTCTTTTAATAAGTTTGCATCAGTTTTCATGTCCTAAGAGCTGTTATTGTGTCAGTTTTGGAGTAAATAAATGTTTTTCAAAACTTCCCTGTCATTCTGCAACTGAAGTGCAATTAACATGGCGAGCTATCCCACCATGCAGCGTCTCAGCATTTACAATATAACTGTCTATGGCGAATATTTTAGACGTTTCTTGAAATACATTATGCTAATTCAGACCTTATTAACCTATAATCTGCTATTAATGATCTTGAAAATTTTCCCGATATTTTACATGAATTTTTGGAGAGCTACCAGAAATGAGACTTGGCGGAAATTGATATGTGCATCAACAACTATTATATAAACATCATATACTAACGAGTACGCCCGTAGTTACTTGGACGATACAAGGATAAATAAAAAATTATCTACAATTACACAATTTCAAGTTCACCAAATTCATTTGTGCTCACACATGAGATAGTAAAGTCAATCCGCGTTTTAAGTGACAATCTTAAACGGACGTTCACTTATGAGGTTAGTTTCAATCCCAGATTTTCTCCGTTTATATCAAACATCGTTTTAGCCGCATAAATGGAACAAATTTTTGTCCCTGCAAAACAGTTATTTTATCTCCATGATTAAGAAGGAGAAAAAACAGCAAAATTGGTGGCTTCCTCAATTATTGATGGGCGTTTTGTTTTTCTAAAATTGCCCGAGTTTTTGAGCGCTTTTCGAGTTTTTGAATTAGGTCCAATAGACAGGAACAAGACTACGGGTCAAATGACACGTTCAATTGGCGTCTCAGAGTAAATAAGTTAGCTTGAACAGATTGCGAATACTTTTTTATTTTTCCTCGAATCATTCACACAAGACAAATATACCACTAATAACGAAATAGCAGGAATATCATAACTAAATTCCTGTCATGCGAGATGCAAAACACTGCTACAGACACCAATCGTGCTACACTACGTGGGAAACTACTGGGTTCGAATCAATTGCAGGGAGTGAAAAGCATGCTACGCAATTGATTTTATGCCAGCTAGGCCCGTAACACACATCGACTGATGCATCGACTGGTTGTCATGTTGCAAGAAGTGATCCGGACTGTGTGAGTTGCAGACTTTGTCTCTGATTCAACATGTGCTTGGTTGCTGTTCTTCCTTACGGTCGCTGCAATTAAAACTATGATTCAATATGTTTTCTCGGAATTCGATCCTACCCAATAAGAAATTTAGGCATCATACATATCTACTGGAATGCTCTTTCACATGCTTCCAAATTTTCTCTGAAAAACTAATATATAGTCGTGGCCTTGCAGTGCCGTCTTATATATTGAAGTTCATGACCCTGTTCCTACGAGAAAGTTATTACACGAGAAATGTAACAGCGCCAGACTTTTTTTATCTACGTTCGTAGTCGTAGATAAATCGTTCACTCAACACGCTTGTATTTCAGTACTTTCATCTGTCTGTCCCTGATTTTTTACACTTTGCCTACACTGTTTTAGGTAAGTAGTTTATCTGTACTTGAAAAAGCAATAGTGCATTAGTACTTGCGCGAGTTTCAGCAAGATTGAGCGCAAGAGTTCAGCAAAACTTCTGGCTGAGATCTGGTTCTATGTTCTCACTTTGACGTGGCTGAGCCACCAATGCTTTTGAACGACAGTTGATTTATGTCAATCACTTTTTGTAGACACATACGTAGAATCAAGTTTACTGTTTTTTTAAGCATGCACAGCTCTAAATATATTAAAAACCGCTTGATTTTACAGAGATCGAAATTACTTAAAACATAATTTACAAATCTAATTAGAGATTGAATTACAACAATTTAGCGTCCAGGCTCCCTGCTAGAATCCATACCCACACTCGACGGGGTCTAACAATCGCTTTAATTTTTCATTAACACACAAGTACAGACTCAGGGATCGCAAGCGACCAGGACTAGCGATACGAGGTACATCCACTTCACTAAATACTTCACGTATATTTGCGTTAAAGATCCCTATGCCCCCAGTCGCAAGCGCAATGGCTTAACTAAATAGCACGCGATGTCTCCACCGTGCACGCAAGCCTCCACCCTGACGCGCCGCTGAGCCCATCGGACGCTTTAGACTGTGTGAACATACGATAGCCTCCATCACCGCAAATCTTAATCGCCTCCATCACTGCATATCTTAATCGCCTCCATCATCGCAAATCTAAATCGCCTCCATCACCGCAAATGTTACATCGCTGATGACCTATACGCGCGTCTCATCACACAGCAGGCGGTGGCCGCTGCCCAGGCTGCACGAATTTAATAAAGACGCCGTCGTGTTGTTGCATGGAAGATCAGCGAACTAAGCAGACACGGCTGGCAGCTTCAGAAGCACTTAGAAGCGCACCGGGGCTCAGTGCACTCATTACAGTTCAAATATATTTGGCATGTGTTCGATGTTTCTGTGCTACTGAATGTATTTTTACGCTTGCTTGTTTTGTGATAGAGTTTGCTGATGATTTATTTGGAAAAGTTCTCGAAAATATTTTGTATTATGTTGTAATCATGCTGCTTGAAAGTTGATATGAGGAGATGGTGACTGTAGTGTGGCTGCAGCACATGTCTAGGCGAAAGGAAGAGTTTATATTCCTAGATCACTTCGTTGAAATATTTTTCTAAAAAGAATCTTTGAAACAATAAAAAATGTATACCTTTCCACTAACAAACCTTTTTCATTGAAGCTTAACACGATCTGGTTCGTTGAGTCCGAAAAAATTTCATCAATAATGATGCGATTATCAGCCAGTGCTTTGGATGAGTTCCCTGAAAGTTCATGTTGATATCTTCATTTTTTATCAATTTTTAAGATCGATTTGAAACGCTAAATTGCGGGAAGGGAACACAGGTTGACCACGCGTCAGATGCATTGTTTGAAATTCAACATCCACTACTCTTTACCTGCGCAAATTCGAAATCTTTCATACGTCTCTTCTCTACGATAATAAATTTAATGATTGAAATTATCATTGCATGCTGTTTGTAGTAAGATATAGGTAAGAAGTTAAATGTGCGTTATTGAAGAGAAATTTTTCAGTAGCAGACGTGGATTTCCTGACGTTATTCTTTAATGTAAATTTCCGTAATTTGAATAAGATTTATTCACTTTCTTACTTTAATTGTTCGAAAAAAAGTTTGTAGAAACCTAACAGAGGCACTCAACGGAATGTTACCGCTTGTGGCCTTTTGAGAAGGGATTTAATTTGAACAAAGCTTTGTAGAAGGCATTTATAGAAAAGGGATAGCTGGTAACTGAAACTTCGTTCATTTCTTACTTTGTCTCTTGCGTTGTGTATTTCTGGATTGTCTTAATGGCTTAGTAAGAAGATACTTTAGAAGCATTCAGTTTCACAGGAGCTCAACGTAGACATCGAAGTAAGTTTAATCAATAAAACTGGAGACAACGCGCCAATGAACGAAGTTTTGAAGACGTTTAGATAGGATTATTGACAGAGTGATTGATATTTCTAGACATGACGTAAATGCGAGTTTCTAGGTTTTTTCGGAATAAGTAAAGCTGTGTGGATTCTCTTGTATAATATTAATAAATATAACCTCCTGATTAAAATGTTGCTGGAGTAATCAAACAAACAGATAATCATATAGATATTTCGCGAATTGAAGTTTAACAATCGGCTCAAAAATTTGTTTCCAATTGTGTATAAATATTCTGACACCTAAAGTGGATGCAATATACTATTGGCATGAAAAGCCCAAGATCATGTGAAAAAATGGGCCGGCTTTCAAAATGATAAGATCTCAAAAAATTCACAACAGCTTTTTACGCATTGAAAAAACAAGTATGGAACAGGCACTAGTCCCCTACCAGTGAGCTTACGCAGGTTTTACTTGTACTATGGTCTAAATTTTTCTCTTTTCACTCACTCTGTAAGTTGTACAAATCTATCCAAAGAAGGCTAGAAGTTGTGAGAAGTGGTTCAGAAAAGCATATTACCCACCAATTTTTAAAGTCAAATATGTTTTCGTGTCAACTCGCTTAGAATCGGTCCACAGTGAAAACCACGGGGAGCAACTCAATCCATTATCTGGTAATAAATCCAGCTCCAGAGACCGCCTTCACCAGTGTTCTGTAAGAAAAAGTTCTAATCCAGAAAAATTAAATTCAACTTCATCAATTCATGGTAAGATCTTGTCTCACTTAGCCGACAGAAGACCCCAACTTTGCGCATACATAATAAGGCGGCAGAGTACAGCACCGTCCGACGAGACTGTGAGGGACACCAGATGAAATTCTTCAGGAAGAATCTTTTCCATAATGACATTTTTATCACTCTGTGAGCCTCGAGTTTGAAGTTTATAATCTCATAAAGCGATTTTACGAGATATAGGGGCATTTTCCCCCCACATATTACATAGGTTCGAGCTGTTTATCCTTACACGAGTAATGATCGTAAAATATGGTCCTGTAATGACGGAGTGAGAAGCTGCTTTTGCTCTTCCATCCCAAATATACAAAAATACAATAATTGATAAGTAAGCTATTTTGCGACAAGCTTAACACATTAGAAATGAGCGTTAATACATCGAGTAGTGACAACTTGGAATAGAGAATAACTTAAGCTTGCTTTTCGATAAAAACCTTCGTTATTTAACCCACAGTTTTTGTTACTTTTTTATGTTCCTCCTCAGGCATGTGCTAATTTCCATTGAAAGTAATTTTGAAGCGTGCTTTGAACGATAAGGGCTTTTCACGACGCAGATAACTATCAGTAAGCAGCTTTTTGAGTCAGTTCTTCATCATACTTTGTTTGGTACGAGTTTCTCATTCCACTATTCAGTTTAGTTACTTAACAATTCATTTTACATTTGAAATCTCCTTTTGAAATCAGAATTCGTTTTTAACAAACGCTTTGAAATTTGCTACACACCACAAAATAAATTTTTAAACAATGGCCCTTATAAAACTCAGCAATGATACATAAAATACATAATTTTTTTACACAATTTTTACTCAATTTTTTTGGGTGGTATCTTAACTTTTCATTCATATATTTATCGCGTGTGTCATGACGTTAGATTTTGGACGATCTCACTTCTTTCCACAGACCAGCTATAGGAAATCGAGTCTTGAAATACGGAAGCTTCTAATTATCTCTCAAGTTTAGTGGGACGTTAGGAGAGTTGAATACTAGGTCCAAATCATTCTGCTCTAAGTTAAGCAAAAAGTTTCTTAACTGCATTAACTCCTCATTTGAAGTTCTGTCCCTACTTCTGAATATCAATTCCCGTTCGATATTCCCTCGCAACTTTGGCAGTGCCCAAGTTTCTGCCACGCCAAACTTTGCGGTGCGTTCTATTGATGAGCGGTCAACTTCATTACCCGCAGGGCCTCATCCGACGAGACCGGTGTCTCACTATCGACATTCATTGGTTATGAGTGCCTTGATTACTGAGAATCCCGTTTCACCAAAGAAAGCCCTGCAAAGAATATGGCATAAGTTTTTATGATTAACCAAGTTATGCATTTTCGGTGAGTTCATTTTCCTGTTATAGTAAATTATGTCTGAGTTTGAAAGAATCTTCATGCTTAACTCTTTAACGTCAGCATTTTTGTACTCATGTTGCCGTTCCAGCACGTCTTTCCCTTTCTATAAATATGATGAACATGAATGAATTGATTTATTTCCATCTATCGATCTCTGTATTTCCTTTTAATCATTGTCTCACGCTTTAAAATTCAATAATTTAAACAATTCATACATATGCCTTGCCTTTTTCAATTCTTACTGAACTTCTATACCTGACGAGTATGTTCATTATCAAATTAATTTTATTTCGGAATGTATCGTTTCAGCTCTGTGACTCATTCACTCCCACGAATTTTCATAATCACGAAATTTGCCTTGAACTTCTTTTCGTTTCTTCTATGTACAATCGTAAGTGTCTGTTGATGCCATTTTTTATCTTGCTTTTTAGTCTAAGTCTATTTTAGCCTTCGAGCGCTCGCTATACATGATTGGATTCGATTTCACGAAACAGTTCCCGCCTTTTTATGACTCTAATTTACATCAGAAAATGATGCATTTCCTTTTTCCGACCTTGTTTTGTTTTTGTTTCGCCGCTAACTTATTTCTGGCAGATGTTCCTGGTCACTCAGTTTAATTACGTTATTATTCAATACTTTACTCTTTTCTTCTTATACTACTCTTTTGTTTTGTTATTATTTATTATTCTTTGTAGCTCTTCGTCTCACACCACCTCAAGTCTGGCCTGTGTTCCCTGTCGCTTTCACACTACGTCTCTCATCAGCAAGTCTTCTATTTCACAGGTGAAAGTCTTTTGTCAGCTGTAAGTACTTCCTGTTTCATTCGCATTCATTGCCAGCCCTCTTTACTAATATCTGGCAGTTACTCTGACTTCCACCTGACAGCTACCCTGATAGTCACCTGGCAGTTATCCTATCACATGGCAGTTACTCTGAAGGACATGACTGTTACCCTCTCCTCCATGCACCTGACTATTGCTCTTTCTGCCACCTGGCTGTTGCCCTTTCCGCCATCTCACTGTTGCCCATTCTGCCATCTGACTGTTGCCCTTTCCGTCACCTGACTGTTGCCCTTCCTTTCACCTGACTGTTGCCCTATTCGTCCCCTGACTGTTGCCCTTTCCGCCACTTCACTGTTGCTCTTTCTGCCACCTGACTGTTGCCTTTTCTGCCACCTAACGGTTGCCCATTCTGCCACCTGACTGTTGCCCTTTCTGCCACATGACTGTTGCCCTTTCTGCCACCTGACTGTTGCCCATTCTGCCACCTGACTTGCCCATTCCGCCACCTGACTGATGCCTATTCTGCCACCTGACTGTTGCCCTTTCCGTCACCTGACTGTTGCCCTTTCTGCCACCTGACTGCGACCAGGCCTCACTTTCCGTCAAGCTTGAAGCTGCCACAGTGCGACATGCGGATGATCTCGGTGTCGGTGGTGAGAGTGCCGCTGTCCAGTGCGCAGTCGCGGATCACCACCGTCGGGCCATGGTCTGTTGTCCGCATCAAAGATTCTATCATTTCAGTAAAAGACATTGCTCTGCGCCAAATATTTACGACGCATCAATGCTGTTTCGTTAAAAAAACATTGCTTTCTGCCTGATATTTGCTGTACATTAATGCCGTTTCAATAAAATACCAATTCTCGATGTCAAATTTTTGAGAAAGATTTATGCCGTTTGATAAAAACTGTTGCTCTATGTCAAATATTTGCGGAACTTTAATGCCCTTTTAATGAAAAATCATTGCTTTGTGCCAAATATTAAATTAAATATTTATGCCAAATATTAAATATTATTATTATTATTTATAATGCCGTTCCAATAAAAAATCATTGCTTGATGCCAAATTTTTTAATTGCATTAAAGTTTTTCAATCTGAAATCGTTGCTCTATGCCAATTATTTCAGTACATCTAAGTCGCTTCAAAATAAAACCAAAGCTCGACGCCATGTTTTATCGGGGTAATAATGACGCGCGAATATGTTTAGTTTGAAGAAGTGTGTGGTTTGGATAAAAGAAATTTTTGGATGTTGTTGTGGCATTTCATCGTTAGAAAGCCTGAAATTAGGAGAAATGAAGTTATTTTTCCAATATATTTTCTGGGAAAGATGTGCTAGGGAAAAATCTTTTTAAATGTTTACTGCATAATTCATCTCATGTATGAGCAAATTAAATACTTGGTTTATAAGTTAATCAAAATTTCATGATTAAAATACCGTTATTCACTTATACTTAGGGGGAAATGAGAGAATAAGTTGATAAAAAAAACTCAATTTCAACGGCATGGAGAATTGACGTTCCTATCAGTGAATTTTTATGGCTCTGAAGGGTTGAAATCCATTCCATGAATTTCTACAGTTTAAAATAGTTATTGAATCATCATTTAATGCCTTACTATTAGTGTTAGCTTTACTATCTTTAGTGACAACGTTATCATTATTGATATCAATATCATTAGGAGCCTCTAGATAACCGTAGATTAACATTCACTATCACACTCCAGAATTCAGAGGATGGAAATTTTGCAAATTTATTGCTTGTGGAGTTGAAAATCTCTCTTCTTCACACAAATTGTGCGTCAGTGTGCTGAGGCGTGGGGATAACATTCTGTGTGAGTAATCTACGATCTAATTTCCAGTACTTCATTCATGAATAAGCAATTATTGAAAAGCATGACCCCCTGACGTTGACATGGGCTTTACACCTGCCATAAATTTATTGTAATCATTGAAATGTACTATGTACTGTGCTTAGGGTAATTTGAAATGTAAGGGAAGTATAAATTTGACTCGCTAGTAACCAATGAAACATGGTTCACTCCTGAATAATATTTACACTGTGCATGTACATTAGGTTTGATACTTGTAACTCATCGTTACTCAAGAGTAGAATTAACGAAATTTGACCCGGCGAAAATTTCTCTTCGAGTCTTCTATATTAATGAAATTTTCCTTCAGTTTCTTCACTATAAAAAATACCAACCTGATGGAAATGCCTTAGGTTAAATGAAATGAAATATTTACGAGATAGGCTAAATTGATAATTTTTCTGTCCATACAGACACATACCTAGCACTATGCACTGAATATGTTACTTTATTTAGTTGTGAAATACAATGGAACTTTATAATTTTCCCAGCTGACTTGCACGTGCCTTTTAATGAAATTTTGATTGTAGAATAAACTGTTCAAATTACCTTGCTACGATTGAATCTATTTTCAGCAAATTCTAAAGTCAAATTTTACGTTTGCGCCACAAATTTTAAATAAGCTGATACAACAGCTTTACTTTATTTCAACAGAGTAGAAATATTTGTGAAGCACAAGGTGCAGCAGTCAATCCTGCATTTTCGTGAAAGTTGAAGAAGCCTAAAAATGCAGGGTTGACTGCCGCACCCAGTACATTAACTTTTCTAAAATAACTGCTGGCTTTCAACGTAGACATCGTGAGTTGGATCGTCAAGTGAATGACTCAACACTTAAATTAATTGCCATGTGACCTTTTTAATTAAAGAAAAGAAAGCTTCAATTGTTTCCATCATTGACGTCAATTTATGATTAAACTTGAAAATAGATTGTCCATAGGGAATGCATGCGTGGAAGAAGCCTGAAAATCTTTGATTACCTGACTGACGTAAGATGTTTGACATGAAATAAATTCATTCACTTCTGAAAACTACCTTACAAAAACTCATTATACGAAAGTAACTTCTAAAACTAACATACCAAACTAATTTCCATTATGAAAACCGATTTACGTAGGTAAAACAACGGTCTCCTATAGCACACATTCACACAAATTCCTTCCTGGGAATTGAATAGACGTTCCAGGGCTGCATTCAGCGTTCCATTGTTCACTTCTGTGAGCTGGAAAATGATGGAAATTATTTGGAACTCAAGTTTGCCTGTAAGTTTATTTCTCGTCAGTTAATTTTATTTATGAATACTGTGTCAACAAATATTCTTATTCTTAATACTCTTCTTCTTATAAAAAATATTCTTCAAAGTTTCATCGACCCACTCTCTAATTTCATTGTTTTCTATTTCACTTCAAGTTGTGGAAATAAAAATAGACGGTAGAATAAAGTGATCCATATCTACAACATTTGCGGAACATATTCAACATACAATTATGTAAAATTTCTTATGATGAACTGTGTAAAAAATTTAAATAGAAAATTAAATTTCCTGATTTATCATCAAGTTTCTCATATGATGGCACCACTGTCAAAAATAATGTCTTCTCTTACCTGCAATCACAGAAAACACAATGAAGTAAAGTACGAGTTTGCATATTCGTGACTTTTACTTATTAAAGGATTAACAAAGGTGTGAATATAGGAAACATTCATTTGTACAATTCAGGAAGAGCCGAGCACGGAAAAAAATTCATCGGAGTTCAATTTTATTCTCTGGAGATTTGCAGCTTGAGATGCAACTCTCTCTGTATTACTACCATAACACCCGTGCCCCTACCTCTGTATTACTTCCAGACTACTCGTGTCATTGCCTCTGTATTACTACCATTACACCTTTGCTAATACATTTGCATTACTATACCAGTACTCACGTGCCGTCAAATATGACGTCAGAATATTGGAGTGGTAACCAACAATTTTACATTCATCATTTTCAATTTCCGTTTTATCATTTCGTCTCCTAAAGTTCAGCAATAGTTTGCTCTTTTGTTTCATTTGATGGAAAGCAGCTACTTTCCTAATCTCATTCCTTCCTTCTGTCTGATTGATTAGTTGTGACCTCATTGTTCATTCTTTTCGAAACTCTTTCCCAAAACACCTATATTCCGTTGTCCGTTTCCTCCTAACGATTTGGATTACGGCCTTTGATAATCAATTGTATTTTTCAAGCCACCTTCTTCTTTATGTATAACAAAATTACCTGGGTTCTACTTGAACATTGACTTAGAAAACGGATTGTTTAGGGCAATATTAGTCTCACGTAAGCGCAAATTAAATACTTCGTTTTACAAGTAAGTGAAAAATCCACGTTTAAAAAACGCATTAATTCACTTAAAATTTGGGGAAAATTCTTATATGTGAGCAGCTCTCGTGATGATTTCATGAAAATAAACAAAAATTTCATAGGCCCAGAGCATTAAGATTCTTATTGTTGAATTTTTAAGGCTCTGAAAGGTGAACATCCATTCAGTAAATTCCCATAGTTGAAAATAACTCACTATTAGAGGTATCTTTACCATCATTAGTAGCCTTGCATTTTTTAGAGCACTACTAGCATTAAAAGCCTCTGTACCATTTACAGGTCGATTTGTCACAAACGATTCTTCATCGGCTGCTTTGCGAACGTGTTTTTTATCGTTTTGTTCAATCTATTGGAAGTTCCATTTTTTGCTGCCGTTTTCAGTAGTTTTGTAACGCTTTCACAGTAGCGAAACGTCCGAAATAAAATTATAAAATTTTCGAGTGCGCTTCGTGATGCAATTTAATTTGTAGTCCAGAATAACTCTGCGTATGGTTTCGATAACGATTGCATGAATAAACCATTAATAAAGTCGTAACCGCTCGCGCAGGAAATCAATTTTCTGCAGAAGGGTATCGGCCAATTGCAGAAAGATATAGGTAGAAAAAAGTACAATGAGAAATCCAATGAAAAGCAATAAAATATTCATAAATATCTATAATCTATTGCTCGCACTATCTAAAAATTAAAACTATTGTGTGTGCATCTCTAATTCGATTGATTGATGTATCTAAATGGTATTTCATAAAGTCTAATTTATTCCATGAAGTCTTCGAAGTACCTTCATCCACTTCAAAGTTAAAATCGTAAAATCTCAATTTTTTCCCTCGGTCATTTTTGTCTTTGCGTGAGGCTCTTTCATAACCGATTTGAACGCATCACAAAGAGATCTGGTGTAAGGTACGACAAGTGAAGGGTGTTTCGTCAGAATAAGAGTGTAAGCGCGGGACATTTTTGAGGGTGTTGTTTGTAGGACAGACAAGTATAGACAGATACGTGATAAAAACTGGAGTAAATAGCCAAATAATTATGAAATTCAGAGGTGAAACACAGAGATACAATCATGTTAATTTGAATAAATCGTGTGAATATTAATCGATTGCAAATTGAGAGACAAAAGTGCGCGTGGAGAGACAGGCACAAGATAGGTGCATTGTGGAAGTAGAAGTGCATTGCCAATTAATTACCAGAGCAATTGATCAGGAGATAGCAACATCAATGGGCAGGAAGGTTTGTGAGGTTCTAATATGAACCGATACTATGATAATTTTCTCGACATCTTTGTCTTGGAGAACTGGTCGCATCTTACTTTCGTTATTTCCACATCCCATAATATTTTTCCAACATTCGTTCACTGGAAACGATAAAAAATTGGAGAAAAAATTTCCATGAAACTCACATTATGAAACTAATCCTACTTGCATTGATAATAAGTTAAAATGATGATGAAGCAACAGCTAATCTGAACTCTCAGTTATTGTCGATGTTTGCTAAGAAATATCCCCAGAACCCAGAAAATGCACTATTAACAGACGCACCCTGAGTGTAAATGTAACATTTTTCGCATGCAGAAAAAAACTGTCTACCCCAGCAAGTCACCTGTAAGACTTTGATCATACGTTACTGTTATGAAAAGTTATTATTTCGCCATTGAATGAAATTTTATTCATCACAACTGTAAGAGAAGACTTCTGTTCTCCGAAAGAGGACGTCCAGCCATTTGTCAGGCGATAGAGGAAGACACACGGTCCGAGTTTTTCGACTCAAATTCTTCCTCAAAGGAGTCACTGAGCAAGATGTATCAGTGTGATTCAACGTCGAACTGAAAATGTAGCTCCTTATAAATATTCGACACAGTCATGAGACAAAGATCACGCTTGATATGTGTCTACAGATGAGTGATGGGGCCTATAACGCCTCAACCCGTGACAGTTCAGGCTAGTTTCAATTTTAAACCCCCTCCGAAAAGCAAGATTCATTTTACGTTAGGGAACCCTTCCCTCTTTTGGTTCTCGCTAAATTCGTGTGGCATCTCATGTTTCTGTCGTCAGTCCTCAGTCGATCACATCTTGTTGACGAATGTTTCAGGTCAGTTTAGGCCATTTTTATGACGCTAGTCGTCAATGCTCGACAAATGCAGTAAATTTGACATAAAATCTGTTCATGGTCAGTGAAATCGGAAGTTGGTACCCGTAATCCGAGATGCTGCCCCTATAAAAATCTTTGATATCCATTAAACTAAAAAATACGTTCATCATTCGGTTCTATATATAATTCGACCTAACAAATACTTTGGCATCAATGATACTAAAAAACACACTCATTAGGTTCCACCTATAAAATCTTGAGTTCTAGCATAAAAAGCCTCAAAATCTACAGCCCTTTTTGCCCCAAATATTCCTGGGAAGACACTGGTAGACAGTCAAGGGCGTGAAGAGGGAGCTATATGCCAGCATTCCTTCATAAAACGCGGGCAGGTCATCTGTCACGCGCACTTTTGCTTCCTCGAAGGGCCACCGCCGCTGCTGATTCTGCTGCCGGAATTCCAATCCCAGAATGCCCTTAGACCACCTCAACATGAATGGGACAAACGCGACCCATTCTTACTCAGCTTTTAATGTCTCATGCTGTTTCGATGACGGAGTGCTGTTCACAGCGGCTTTGTCAATATTTAACAGTTTTATAACAATGATTATTGTTGATTGGTGTCGACGTAAAATGAAGAAAAATTTCACATGTTGTTTGGATGATGGGAGTGAAGGTCACAGCGGCTTCGTCAATACTTAAAAGCATTATAACAATGAGTTCTGTTGATGGGTGTTGACGTGATATTAAGAAGCTGATAATTGAAATACAACAAACGTCGTTAATGCTGCCGAAGAACATTGAATAGATCTTATTTCAAGGACCCAGCTCATTAACGATCAGCGAAATTTCAGAATGGCTGTTAGATATGAGCTGAAATTAAAACCAAAAAAAGAAGATGAACACGAGTGACAAAAAATATTCTCAAGTTGTAATTAGACATAAGTCATGAAAACAGATGAACACGATTGATGAGTGGAATAAAATTCTACGGAGATCAATCGTTTGGAAGGTCAGGGGTAGATTTAGGAAACTGGACAGTTGCTGCTCCTCTTTTTTTAATGTTTTGTAACCTTGAAAATTCATTGAAATAACGTCAAAAGCTATTTTATTGGATACCTCACCGAAAAACGAGAGGAAGTAGTTTCATGGGTGCTACGCTCAAGACAGAGGGAAGATTCAGAAAAAGATGCAATCATTTCTGCATAGTCACTTTCATACGATGATCTGTATTTATTGCTGCACAACATTATTTCAAACATTTAAACCCTGACATTACTTCTCGAGCCTGAATTTCAAAGTTCTCGTAGTCATACCATTAATCCTGTGCTTGAATTCAGATAGGAATTTGACGAACGAAGGTGTGCTACATGCCATTGACTCTGTTCTACGACTCCACAACACACGACAAAAACCCTCCCATCGACTTCTACGACACTCAGTTGCGATTGTCGGTGTCATCTGCCCAAGTCTGTAGTCTTTGTGTGCAAACTCACCTCCTAGTTAGCCTTTGTGAGCCAACTCGTCTCCTAGTTAGTCTTTGTGTCAAAATTCGGGTTTTAGTCTGTGGATATTGACCAGTAGTTGTTGACTTTACACCGAACGTTGGAGTCCGGAACGGAAATCGATGAAACACACTGATGGTTCTGTCATAATGATATCGTCTTTTGCCTCATGTGCGGAATTTCAGAATCCGTGTGCATCTGCAGATATTGTCACGAATGAGGGTACTGTATCCATTGGGAAGTTATTTTATTAGAAAAGGATAATAAAGTAAGGAATTACTACGACATTGGGTCGCTAATATTTCAGAGAAGATAAATGAGAATCTCTATTTAATAGTAATTTAATGTCTCAATGAACTTTCCCGCCATTAACGCCAATGAAAAATCCGAGATTAAAATTATTGCATCCGTGACGTTTTTCCAACGTCTGTTACAAGTCTCAGCTTGCGAGAGGGAAATTCTTGAAAAACGACGAAGTTTTTTTCATGAGTTTGTTGATGAAAAAATACATAAATTTGCATGCCAAAGTTATTTCATAAAAAGGGAAACGAATCGTTTTACGATTTTCAAATAGTTCCACAGATTTAGTTCCACGTCGCACTATTCACAGAGAACGGTTACGCTGTTCTAATTGACTATATCCAAACTCTAATATCCCTAAATAAGTGTGAAAACTTTCAGAATGTTTTCGAATTAACACATATCTAAGTGCATTTTCGAAATTTAGTTGTTTTTTTGAGTTAGATTCAGATCCCATATATTTGAGACACCGATTTTAAAGCTGTATCGAATAATGTCGCCGAAATAATCGGAGATTAATTATTCTTCCTCACATTATTTTTATGTTATATCTCTTGTAAGTGGAATGGAGTGAATTCGAAACGTTATTTATACAGCTGCCACAGAATGGAACTCTGTTTTTAAAAGTAAATTGAAATGCACAATTTTGCACTTTTTTGTTTAGCTAATTTCCATTCCTAGTTTATTTCAAAGTCGATCAAACTATTCCTCGATTTGAATCATTTTTACAAAGTCATCGTTCCCTTGAACTTCAGAAGTTATTACTGAATGAACAGTTTGCCTTAAGGGAGACTGTAGAATGAAGCAGCCCCACTAGTTCAAAGCACTTCGCTCAATGAGGGATTACCGTCAATTTTCCGTCTTTAACAGGTAAATAATAGCCACTGAAGGGGCAATTTCGACGAGATAATTCGGAAGAGTTAGGTGCTCTCGTAAATTTGAAACAGGAGCAACAAAACACAAACTTCGGTCTGCCATCAAACGCGCCGCTCCCAAGAAACCTGGAAACTGGCAGTGTTTCATCATTAAAACTTGCGGTAACACGTAAAGGAAAACTTAACTGAGCAGCTCAGACATTTTATTCTTAGAACACTTTACTTTGAGGTAGTCTTGGAGCTGCAAGTCCAATGCATTGCGAGTCGCTTTCCAATTTACATAAGGCCAATGTAAAAACGTTTAGCAAATCGGTGTCGATCTAAGACAGTTCACTGCGCCCTGCACTGATTGATAATAAACTGAGCTACAGTTTAACAAGCAGTTTTTCTGCATGCTAAGAAGTGAAGTCGTTGCTGGAAATAACACATCCTTGCAATGCAAGAGAAGCTATATGAATATAGAACGAGTTTTTGCAGGTTTACGACGGAGGAAAAAGGTATAAGATGGCAGAAGATGTCAAAAAACGGAGAATCATAGAAAAATTAAGAAATATTGGGCCATTTCAAGACTGAAATAAATACTACATCATCGAAAATATTCAGGCATTCATCGCTTCAATTTGAGTAATAACGTTCGAAGGGAAAAAGACCAGAGAGTTGAGATAAGATTGATCCGAATTATTAATTGCATGCAAAATTAATAGCTTCGTCATGAGAGCATAAATAAAATCGCTTTAGACCGAGATTGTGCCGATGTGGTGGACACTCACTCAACATTGGAGCGAAATAGAGCCAGAAAACAAATTCTTTCGAGATGTTATTATTCATTCGTTCACGTACAATTATTTAGGTTAACAGACAAGGCAGTTTTAAGCCACAAACATGAGTTGTACTTTATAATACAACTGACAAAAAATGGGTTTGATGTGGGAATGAAAATCACAAAATCAGAAGAAATGAAAATTAACTCGATGTTAATGTCCTGAAGCCTAAGCCCGGGAAAAAGCATGTCAAAAGCAGGCTATTATCAGCTGGTCGATAACGGAAGTCAGGTACAAACGCTACTCAGGTAAGTAAAAAGACCTCTCGAAAAACTGCGCTAGAACTTACGGGGAGGGAGACTGCAAGCCTACAGACCCAAGTCAACCCGTCACTGTGTACAACATCGTAATATGTAAGGTTATTCAAGTGATAGTGAAGTATCCTAAGTAACATCCACAAGCTGTAAAGAGATTGTAAATTTGCAGCTCAGTTCTCTAATCAGGGTTAGATTATGTTTACGTTTTATCGTTACAGTTGGCAGCAGCAGTTCTTCTGTCAACTGGGCCAGGCTAAGTGTTTTTTTTGCTGGCTTAAATTCTCATGAATATGCTTTTTAAAGTTAAATTTAAGCACTGAGGATCTGATGGCTATGGTTGACTGCCAGATGTTCAGCGCCCAGGTTTCTACCCTGATGGATCAAACAGTTCATGTTGGGCTCAGCCGAGCATTTGGATGTGTGTTTGAAATATTCCTATAGCCCCATCAGGGCTAGGACCTAAGCACAATAGAGGGTGTCCGCTAAAATAACAGCGAATTTATAAAATGATAAAGTAAACATACCATCATTGCTGAAAAGCCTTGATAAATGTGATTGAAAATAGCAAAATTTGAAATTTCACTTTTTTATTAATCTTTTAAAATGACTAGCTCTGAATTGATTGATATCATGAATATGAACATTAAAATTGGCTCAGACATTCTTTAAAGCATTGACATCGATGAATGCTACGGCTTCTGAAACCTCATTTTTCAAATGGGTTCTGTTTGACGGCACGGTTTGAAAAACTCTTTCTTTTTTCTGCTAGACACAGATTAGGTGACCTACTGGCAGAAAAAATTTGACCTGTGTGAAATTAGCCGTTGAAAAAATAGGGGCTTCAAGCAGTTCGTTGTTTCATATTTAGTGTGAGCTGTAGCTCCATCTTGTTAATAACATTCATCAGGATACATTAATCTGGAAGTATGTTTTTCGCAGATTTCTAGTCATTTTTTCTAGATAGGCTCGAGAAGTCATTACACCATCGATGGGAATTCTTTGTGGAAAGTTTTAAAAGATATTGATGTTCGTATCAACGTATATGTCAAGTCCGATGAAAATCATTTGTACTGTTAAAAAGGAATAAATAGAATTTTTAACTTGCCCTTTTCAATAAACCTAATTAAGGGAAACGACAGGATTTTTAATTCGGCTACTTTTTTAGCTGACACTGTATAATAATCTTTTGAAACTATAATAACCCAATAGACAAAGTTACCAGTTGTGTTTAAAGCGTACAAGAAGAGAACACTGGAAGTGTATAAAAAAGGCACAGCAAACAAAACTATTATCGAGTATGATAGACTTTCAGGGGAAAAAGGAGTCATGCAGTAGGAACATGTAGTATTATAGGATATAACTGCAAGATGCATCACCAAACAAGCTAAGAGTACTCTACTCTACTCCTATGCGAGCATGCACTCTTTACTTGAGCAATTGAACATCTAAGGTGTTTCATGAAATAAATTGAGTTTCTGTACGTTTTTAATAGAAGTTTAGCATCCTAATAGAAGTGAAATGTGTGCTGCCCGGCACCAGCTTCAACATAGTAGAATTTATAGAAGGAATCCGGTGTATTCGTGACATTCGCACTCTAAAGGGAGAATTTGATATAAGCTCAGCGTTCTTGCACGAATAAGGTAATAAATGAATATTTATTTTTATTAAATCCTGAAAGAAATTTTCAGTGTGTGTTGTTAGTATTCCGTTTCGGAAATTTTTAAGTTCAGGTGAGCTTCATCAATGGCAAATGATCTTTCGAATAGATGTGGTGCAAGGAGAACAAGCAGGTCAATTGCAAAGCATCTCGAGTTAGACCAATAAAGCAGCTCGACAATTTTACTCCCTAAAATATTCACCGCTGTGATTGCTGTTTATGATAACTATCATCAGCTCAAAATTTTTTTTTGACGTCTACTTAAAGGCCTAAGATGCATGTGACATAAAAGAACAGAGACGACCTCGATTCAAGATGTAAAGTTACACCTACAGCTGATGATAAAGAATATGATTCGTTGTAAAAACCCATTAAAATAGCATTCGTTGTTCAAGGAATCGTGAAAGGAAAGTGATGCGTCTAAAACATCTACCTAACTGCTGACCTGGAATGAGCATGATTTTTACGAAATGAATACATGGAACTACTGCTCGCACCACAGGCAATGCTACTAACCATCTACGCTGAACAGATCATGAGCAAATGATTGTCGTTTTTAGAATTTTTGATGCTGCTAAATTTTACACTAAAGGGATCATGAGCAAGTAATTGGTAGACTAATCGTACCACTATCTATTGATGCCAAACAGAACCTGAGCAGGCCAAATTCATGTAATATATGCTAAGCTACTAAATTCTGACACTAAACGGATCATGAGCAAGGAACTGGCACACTAATCGTACCATTATCTATTGAAGCTAAACAGAACGTGAGCAGATCAAATTCATGTAATTTATCCTAAGATACTTCCGAGCGATGCTAAACGAATCACGAGCACGTAAACGATAGAAAATTTCGCCTTACCGACTATTGAGGTAAAAGGCACCGCAGTGCGACATACGGACAAGCTCGGTGTCCGTGGTGATCGTGCCGGAGTCCAGGGCACAGCTCCGGACCACCAAAGATGTCTGATTTCCATGCTCGTCTTCTGAATGTCGGACACAAACCAGACATTCCGTACCAACTCGCCACCTCGCAGGCATGTGACCAAGGTTGGTCAGGGAAATGGCATACTACAGTTTTTTCACTTCACAGGCATGTGACCTAGGTTAGTCAGGGAAATGGCATACCACAGTTTTTTCACTTCACAGGCATGTGACCAAGGTTGGTCAGGGTAATAGCATACTACAGCTTTTTCACTTCACGGGCATGTGACTAAGGTTAGTCAAGGTAATCGTTTACTGCAGCTTTTTGAAAACTTTGTCGAACGGAAATATTAGTACAATAACCGAGTTCTCGGGAACGGATCACGAAAGAAAAATGGGAAATAAAATAATTGGAATGAAGCATTACAAATTCATGTGGCAATAGCAAATAAACTAGTTTCCACACCCGAGACATTTTTGCGCTGTACATACATTTCTCCCATGATAAATTCAAATGTTAGCCATAACTAGAGGAAATATTTATTGGTTGTTCTTCATGTGTTATTGATAAATATTGTAAATGCCTCAGCGATTATTTTACTTTGATGAGCTTATAAAAAGGAAAATGTCTTATAAATATACCACTTCACTCTCTGACCTCTTCTGATTCTAATTAGAGGTTAATTTTTAATTTTTATAGGTCATGCACTGAGCTTTTAAATTGCAGGCGCGTCGACTGGAGACAGCAGCTGTAACAAAATTGTCTAAATCTACGCAGCCGAGGTTTTACTTCCCTGAAAAAGAAAGTTCTAAGAAATCCCCAAACCTTTTAAATGATATTCACCTCAATTTGAGAACATTAATTTCCATCATCCTGACAAAAGCTGAGTTGTTGTAGGATCAGATATTGCTGTTCCTGACAGAGTTTTTCATGACAGTGGAGTGAACCTTGCCTCTTCATTAATCCGGATTCCTCAGACAAGTTTAATAAAATTTGTGGTATGGCATGTTGTAGTCCTGAGTTTTTACCATCCACTATCCTGGTGATCAGTAAGACGTGACCATCACTTCGTTCATGAAACAAGTTCAGTTTTTTAAGAGACCAGGAATGATTCAATATCTCTACAAAGATTTAATGCTCTGTGACCGCCTTAAAAAGACCATAAAGCAGAGCGATTTCGAGACCCTCTAGTCTGCGAGTAAGCTCTGATCACCACTTCCCTTGAGATATAGGAACAATATCCAGAAATCAAGAGAGACTCATCATAACTACACTTACTTACACTGATTTAGGGCTCTGCGATCGGCCTCACTAGTCGGAAAAGCTGGGTAATTTTTTGGCACACAGTCTGTCAACAGATCTTAGATGAGTCGCTTCTGCTGCTACTTCCGTGATAGATGTACATCCACGATCTTAAATGTAGAGTTACTTCTTGGTAAATTTTTTTAATTGTTTTCGTTTCATGCCACTGCCAATGCTGTTTGGGTTTTTATTTTTTTACACGTAGTCATGAGGGGAAGTTGCTTACTTTCGGTTATGGAAATGTTGATAGAAAAACCAAATTCGACTTTCTTAAAACTAGTACAATATTTGAAACATAAATGATGATTATTGAAAGCAATGTTCAAACAAAACCAAGGTGTCATTAGAACCAGTGACCATCCAAGACACAAAAAAGCTAAAAATATGATAGAAGGTGTTTTTGAGTTGAGTAAAATTGCCGCTTTTTTTAAACAGACTATGTGCCGCGTGGGGGCGGAGTTGTCTACAACATCACACGTAAATAAGCAACAACATTCTGCCCTTTGTTTGGGTTGTAATAGAAGTCTGGGTTGAAAATGTTTACCCACAACAAAACAACTAGGAGTAAATTAGGAAGCGAAAATCGAAAGTTGTAGCGTGGAAGAAATACAGTGAGTCAAGAATCCTTAGGAATTGGCCTCTGCATGACCTAAAGAATATGAAGTTTTCTGAGCTTCCCTGTGATTTAGTACAGCAGACACGAATCAGCTGTCTTTAAACAAGCAAAATTGTTGCTCTCATTCATCCCTGCCCCTCGTTTGCTCGTTTTCCGACTCCGTTATCAAGTGTTTTATAAATGGAAGTTTCAAACTCATGTCAAGTCAGTGCTGGATTTTTCTTAGCGTTACCCCATCAAGACACTCCCTCAATATCAACGCAAAAAATCGACAGTGAGTAAAATAACGTTTGCTGCCGTTCATGCGTACAACTGAAACTCAAAACGTTTTCAATGATATTGACTTGATTGATATTATTTCCATTTTATCGGAGTCCGTAATTATGAAATGCGAACAACTGTGCCTTCCTGAAAACCCAACTCATTTTTTGCTAAGCATGAAATATAAACTCAAAGAGAGCAATTTTGTCGCAGGTGTGTTTGAAGTTGATTAATTCTAATCATACAAAAGCGTGCACTTTAAGATAGATTAAAATGAGGAAGAAGTTACAATTTAGATAATAAGTACAAACTTACATCAGGCATCATGATGCAACACTAGCATAAAGCGGTGCAGAAATTCACCTTGCCTTTTGTTACAAGGTGAAATTTTTCAATGGGGTGAAATGAAATTTAGAAAGATTCGAAGGTGAGTCAGACAGGATCGACAATACAATTGTATTTATAGTATTGGTACTTTGCTCTTATTAGCTGTTTTGCCTTACCTCTTCAGTGGCATTTCTTGTGAATAAAATCTCACTCTTCATGAGTATCGTGTTTATAGCGTGAATGCATTCGAATGGATAGATTCTCCCTCAAGTATTGTTATAAATTCTAGCACCACGTTAGCATGACAGTTTTTCGCAAATCTTTGCCTTAGTGGTATTTCTTGTGAATAAAATCTCACTCTTCATGAGTATCGTGTTTATAGCTTGAACACATTCGAATGGACAGATTCTTCCCTCACGTATTGTAATAAATTCTAGCACCAAGTTAGCTCACTAGTTCTTTGCAAATCCCAGCAGTGAGCGTTGACCTCTGCCGCCACATTGCGACGGCCGAACGAGCGCTTTGCATGCATTTGCAAGTCAGGCCCACACAAATTGTGCAAATCGATGCCCAGTTGACAGAGCCTGGTTTTGAGATGATAATGTGGCTCTTTTGTGTTCCGTGTCCTGGAAAACCGTGAGTTGTTTTTGCTTCACCAACTGTTTTTACAAGCATCTGTTGCTGCTTAATATTTTCAGTGATTTTGCACACAATGTTTTAAATGACTTCCTTATCAGATTCCACTTTTTCGGGTTTTATTGTTTAATTTGAAATTAGTTTTGAAGTTGATCTTGATGCGACTATGTTCAAAAGCTATACATTGATGTATAATCAAAATTCACGAGCTTTTTGACTGTTTGCAAAATGGCTTAGCCAAAAAATCATGGTATTTCATTGTGTACATTTTCTTATATTTACAGGTTCTTAGCTGTAGTCAATTCGAAAGTTTTATTGTAATTTCATGCTTTAAAAAAATGGGAGAAAACATTTTCTGTGCACTATTATCTTACATCTCATATTTTGAATCAGTCGGTAAAATGAATCCCTTTATCCAATACAAATCCTAACTTGAAGTTTTCCATGCATTGGGAAAGTAAAAAATTATCATCTACCATGTGCGCCCAATTTGTGAAATAAATGTTCACTATCTATCCACGATAAATACAATATATTTTTGTCTTGAATTTGTGAGCACGATAGCTTAATTTAAGCGCATGTTTTTGCGGGCAGCTACAAATTTGAAGTTAATTGAACCCACATAAAATGTAATCTTTCAAATTTGTCAGTAAAATATACTTTCAAAAGTGTTATGAGAGTAGAAATATAAACTAAGCCAGTACATTTTATAGGTACTTACACTAATGGTGCAATATAAGTCATTCTTCAGCACTGTATTTGAATTAATTTGTGCTTCTACTGAACGAATCAAAGCCAACTTTCGGCCCATCAATCACTGGGCGAGTCTAATGGAAGAGAAGAAGTTACGACCGCCCAATTTAGGCTTCTTGTGTAGCACGATGGCTGAATTTCATTCCTTCTGGTGAAATGTAAAAAATTGTCGACATGTTGATTTGATCGCTAAACGATTTAGCTAACTTTCTCCCTTCTCGAGAATGTGCCTTTTAACTAACTTTCTCCCTTCTCGAGAGTATGTCTTCCATGACTCCTGAAAAAGTAGTGGAGCTGTTAATTTACTACGTTTTCGGGTTACTATTTTTTAGGTTACGAAGAAAGTATGTCAACTGCAAAAAAATGGACGCGACCGTCAGCTGCTTTGTCCCTCCGCAAACTTGCGGCGAGAAAAATAACAAGCGATGAGATTTTGCTCAAGTCGCCATAGTGACGCTCCGGGTGCACGCAGCGGTGCGTCAAAGTTAGCTGCCTCGCTTTCAAAGCCCCTTCCAATTAATTTCTAAAGGACAAATTGTATTGAAGCCCTTCAGGGCACAGATCGCAATCAAAGATGAAGAAATTTGACGCTAACGCAATTTGCTCCCGCTGACGAACTCTTTCGAGTTGAAGGCTCGAGAAAATCACGAATATTGGGAACTATTGCTTGACTCTTTCGTTCCTCCCTGTCAATATTTTAGTGAAACTGGCAGAAACGTTTAATAATTTCCATGGAACTGACAGTCTTCGTTACGATATGAGAATTGGAGATTCTTAATTGGGTGAAATTCCCTGAGGGTAATTTATTGGAAGACAGGTTTGATTTCACGAAAACAATATTGCCAGGTGTCGAGCATGCGAAGTATTAATTGAAGTCATTTCAGTGAACTCACCAATCAACTCTATATTTTACAAGTTAGATTTATAAAGTGTGAATTATGTGTTCTGCCAAAATTAAGTGATTTAACGTGAAAACTGTAAAATATTTTGACGTTATTTTTTTCCCCCAATAAAATTCGAAGGATGAAAACTGTCAGAGTTATTTTGAAGGGTCGATAATATGGAAAAGACAATTGAAACGTTGTTCAGCAGAAGGAAAGGTCTTGTTGCTTCTCATAGCGTATAATATTGACCTAATAATTGATTTTTGATGAAAATTAGACTAAATTGATGACTCTGAACTAAGCAAAACACGATGAGTGAAGCAGACAAAATCAAATTGAGCAAACAAAACTGCATTCTTTCAATATCGAGAAATTATACTGCAAGTAATTCAACAAAAATGAAAGCTGAGAAGGATTTTGGTATATTTCTCAATTTTTTTTTGGTCAATGATAAATTTTTCAGCGTGTCTTCGCGACGATAGAAGACTAAAGAAGAGTTTGTTTCTGCGAGGCAGGACTGAATTGTTCAGTGAGACTTGTTTCTGTGAGGCAGGACTGACTTGTTCAGTGAGACTTGTTTCTGTGAGGCAGGACTGCCTTGTTCAGTGGGACTTGTTTCTGTGAGGCAGGACTGGCTTGTTCAGTGGGACTTGTTCCTGTGAGGCAGGACTGGCTTGCTCAGTAAGACTTGTTTCTGTGAGGCAGGACTGGCTTGTTCAGTGGGACTTGTTCCTGTGAGGCAGG
>JACJUY010002802.1:18640-51382 GCA_014220935.1 Platorchestia sp. MABIK | reverse complement strand
TCGTCTGTGATAAGCACGGATCATGTGATCGTTAATTTTTGCAGGAGTTGACTGTTAGATTGTGACTTCAAATATGTGATAATTCGTTTGATTCAATTACTGCTATATTTACCTCAAGTTTTGAATATGAATATTCTAGAATGAATCATAATATTGGATTTCTCAGAGTGTAAGAACTAAGAAGTTGATTGCATTAGTTTACTCATAAATTTTCATTTATTTGCAGAACAAGACTCCTATTATTTTCAAGCTATAGCCTTTCACTGTCTCCTCTCATTATACTGCTAGTATCTGCACCGGTTTTTCTTTAGTGTCGACCAGAAAATAGTGAAATAAATGCAAGTGTTTTCCCAGAATGTGCTCTTGTTGATTTTGTGTTCAGTAAAATAGTGGTGATGAATAACTAAGGCCGGTCATGCCACAAGAAAGTGTGCGGCGCCTTCAAATATGTTTAATAAAATCACTGTGCAATTTCTTCAACGTGTATTTATGCAAAAAATATTGACGTCACAAGCAAAATTTTTAACAAAATATTTCATTTTACCATGACTTTCCAAGCCTTTGTTAGTGCCCAAAAAAGTTTCCATTATCTTGGCGTAATGAACACTCAGATTCAACAATTTCTCTTTTCTCAGTCCAAAAAATATTTTTGAATATTTCCAATGTAAACAACGCGTTCCAAAAAGCGATCCAGTGCAAACGACGAATTACGTATCAGGAACGATTTGATTTTTTAGAAATCAATCCCCTTTAGTGATATTGGAATTTTAAAAAACGAAGACTCCCGTACAACTATTTTGAATAAATGAATTAAGCGTCCAGCACACTCCACCAGAACATGTACCGTGCATGACTGGTATAGTGTTAATTTTGCTGTTCATTGCTACAAATAAAACGATAAGAACTGGAATTCACTCAGCATGGAGAGATACCTCACTAGTTGAATACAGACATTTTGATGCTCACTCTTTTGGTGATACCACACTTTTCCCACTATAGTGGTCCACTTGAACTGCCCGACAATCTAAGAGTCTCTTCCCAAAATTTGCAACCCAGGACTCTTCCCTCTCGCAAACCTAGAATGAATCATATCGAGGTCGATGTAGTGACGGGAACGAGTGCTCACTCTGGCTTGTGATCAATTAATGCGTACTAACATTACTCCTTCATCTAAAGAAAGTGGTACAATTTCACTTACGGGCACCGTCTGTGTCAAACAAAAATCTGTCACCACTCGTATCTAATCACAAAGCTGTGAAGTATGTGCCGTCAGGTGTAGGACGTCGCCTTTGATCTCGGGGCTGTAAATTAAACTCCACCTTTCTGTGACGAGATTCTTGCGACTTCAGAATTTAACCTGATTTGAAAGAGATGACCTCGAGGTGCAGATGAAAAATATTTTCGTTTCGTCTGACGCGAGGTGCAGGAACGTAATTTTCAGCGTGGCTCCCACGAAAGGCTATTATTGGCGGGAATTATCCTTAGAGTTCGACTAATTGAGTAAAAATTTTCCTTGCATATGAAATCGTCTGAATGCGTTAAATTTTAAATAATGAGAAAATTTAGGATTTTTGTTTTGATACTACTGATTTCGCAACTAAATTGTATTCAAGCTTTATGTCCTGATGTTGATGTTCAGAAAGTCCGCAACTTATCACGAATAACTCCTGCCGACAGCGCTCGTTTATTGTTCACAGATTCGTGTCATAATAAAAGTTTTATAAATGAACAACACACAATGCAATAAAGTACAAACGATTTTTCGTATGAAATGCCATGCTGTTCGATTTCCATATTTTAATAGGATATGTGTGTCCTGAATTAGATACATTGAATTTGAAAGAAAGAAAAACATAGCTTTAGAAAAATTCTCTTCTGGAGGAATATCAAGCCGCTTTTGTGCGCAACTATTGCATCTGGGATGAAAAATGAAATTTTTTTTACGTTTGTGAATTTAAGATCGTGTCACCAGGCGAGCTCCAAAAATATTGCGCAAAAATCGAATTAAAAGTTAATTATACAAATATTGTGTTAAGACCGTTCAAGCAGGTCGTAAACTGGCGCAAAGTTTGCAGTGGTTGTATTTATGGATGGAGTGGCTGGCGACCGAATTATATCTTCCCGTCGAGACAAAGGAGAGTGACCATTGTGGCGGAGTTGCCTGCCCCTGGGAAATGCTTAATGTCATGACATGGTTGAAAAATTCACTGTGAGATGTTCACTGCTCGTGATTGATGTTTTAATATTATTCTAACAAAGACAATGATTCCTCAGTAAAATATCAAAGATTCCGTGAAAATTTGGCGCATATTTACGCGTCACTTTGATATGTTAATTAATTTATCCTTTCGTTGTTTGAGCAAAATATTTTCACAAATTCATTGTGGGATTAATATATAAATCTGGTAGAGTGTAATAAGTTCTTCTTTGCAATTTGGATCAAAACTGTTCCTTCGTGTTTATTTTTCTACATCATGTCCACAAGAAATGTAACCTCATCAATATTTAAACGTTATTAGTTTTTTAACTTTTTCAATTTTGAAGCACTCAGTTGTCGATTGCATCTAATCCAGACGCTACAATGTAAATAAAAACTACACGTAGCCTTGCACCCTTGTTTCCAACAGGCGATAACTAAAGTTTTTGTAGCGCCTAGGTTTTATGAATTGCTGAATGAGATTTCTTTTTCTGAACGAAGCTTTAAAACTGAGAAACTGTTTATCTAGAAAATTTTTTTGAATAGATACACATAACTTAGAAAGCGAACTTTATTTATTTCATGTTCATGCGAATTTGTTAAGATTTTCTCCGAGAGTCTAGATTTGTTGCTAGCTCCGAGCGCGAATTAATATGAAGCTCCAGGTGAGTTATGCCACTCAAGTCCCTATCTCACCATGAGCTCTAATTTTAGTATCGACGAGACGTAAATCTTGTGTTGACGCCCATCTCATCAGTAGTTCGTCGGGAAAATTCGTGCCTCTTTTGGGAAACAGATAAAGAAAAACCGAAATGATCATTCATCAATAATTATTACTGAGGTTAATCAAAGTCAGTTTGATCGATGTAGTGACGGGAATAAATGCTAATTTTTTTCATTCCCTATCATTTATCATGTTTAATCAGGGTCAGCTTAGGTCGATGTAGCGACGGAATGAAAGTTAAATTTTATGTAAAAAAAATTCTTCAGACATTCCAAACATTCAAGTGCACTGGAAAGTGAGGCAAATCTGACCAAGGGGAAGAAGTGTATGAATAAAAAACTTAGATCAAAAACATAAGCCCCGCATGACTAATTCCATTCAGCCAAATTATCAGAACAATAATCACAACTAAACATAAGTTGGAGCACCAGAATTATGATTGCAAAAGTACGGCAACAGAGGGAAATGATGTGTGTTGGTTGTTTGTGATGAAGTTTGCTTCTGTAAGATTTCGACCTTAATAATTTTTGAAGAACTCACTAGCTTACAATATACACCATTCCAAATAACAAGCACTTTCTTGGAAACCATGTTAATTTTTTTATGTTTCCTCTGTGCTACCATGAATGAGACTTTTCTGCGACCGCCTTTACTTCTTTTCATAACAAGAATCGAGCAGCCATCGCACAGTGCGATTTCTTTGTGGCTCAAACAGTAACTTGCGTTTGAATTTCATTTCATCCTTTTTCTAGGGAGTTTTACCCTAAAGACATAAAATGACAAGTTTATCGAGCACAAACACATAGCAGTGCTTGTAAACACAATTTTAAACTCTGGTTTCGACAAGTGATAAAACTCTACGGACTTGCGAACTAATATTTAATTTGCAAATTAACACTTCCATCCAATGAATTCTCCAATCAATGGACTGGACTGATTTGTCAACAAGTTCTATGAAATACATTGACGACAGACGTATTAAACTTTAACGCTCGTCTGGTATACAAACATGTTAGTATTCATATCAGACAACTGGAATTTACATGCAAAGAAAGATTTTCACAAATTAACTGAAAGTCTGAAAGCTACGAGCTCTCTGACTCTACAACTGCCTGGCATTTCTTTTTGCACTTTTATACAAATAGCAGGCAATTATTGTGCAAGTTTAAAAAAATATCTTGAGTTTTTTCTCCTTTTTTCCTTTTTCCTTTAGAGTTACTTCAAAATTTAGCTTCCTTGAACAATGAAACCATTTAGAAAAATTACGTTTCTGCGTTGCTCTTTCTAAAACTACGAATAAGCTATGGACTTTTGTAGGTTCTAAGATGCTTGAAAATTATATTTAATTAGCTTTAGTTGACTAGCTAGCTGTCAAATTATAATGCAATCCGTATAACTGAGCCGCAGAAAACCTGCGCACGCTTAGAAAGCAATTAAGATTTCTAATTTATCGCATTTTCTAGAACATTTTCTATAATTTAAGATTCGGATCAAACCAGTACCTTAATATTTATCTCTTAAACGCGTATCAAAATAATGAGTATTTTATCGTTATTTATTACAAGAGGTGAATTTTGGAGCGCCCTTAACAGAGACGTACTTCACATAATTTAAGCCGTGTGCTGTTAACTGCAGCATTACTGGTCTTGAGCCACAATTTAAGGCACCGGAGTGCAGGGGCAGTAAGAAAGCATTTGAGCTGATACCAATGCCATGTTTTGGTCGTTGCCATGACAACGCGTCGCGCAGAGCAAGTTACTGTAGAGCTCCAACCTCGCCCCCTAACGCCTGATTGCAAAAGACACGTAAATTTATTTCCCTGGTATAAATTACGCTCAGAGATTTTGGTTGACATTTTTTGGTAAGTTTTAAAAAATTCACGATAATCATTCTATATATTTCGCAACGTATCGTAAAATTCATAATTTTAGTGAAAAATCATAGAGCTGTTTTTGCTTTTATAATAAATGAACTTCAGGACCAAATTTTTAGCTTTCTTTGGGTAGTCAAATGCCTACAACAGTCACCGATCTGCTTTGTAAAAGTACACAGAATGGAAAGAAAGTCAATGTAAAGGATGGAGGAACCAGGCGAGAGTTTGAATTACGAAAAGTGGTAAAAGGGAAAAAGTTGTTTTAATATTCTGCTGAATTTTCATCCAAATCCGCCGTCTCTTCACCCTGGTTAAGAATGAGATAAAAAACAAGTAGTTTTTCAGAGCATTTCCTTCATAAGTTAAATGAACTGGTATACGCTTGTATTTCCAGTAAGATTATGGATTTCAATAATTTTCAAAAATCGGGTCAACAGAGATGTAAAAAGTGAATTTTTCGAAGAAATGATAATGTCTGTTTCATGCGTGCTTTTTTTCAGGTGATACATCTTTTTCAAGATCACTGAGCAGCCTCGTTGTGTGGAAATGAAACGAAAAGCTATCAGATATTCGTGATGTTCTCAAATACCATGTTCTTCATTTATTACAGTAGCTGGCTCATTGCCGCCACTTTCTCTAAGGATATTACTCAAAGACTCCGGCGCTGAACATTTTTACCGTGTTGAAAAGAATAGTAAAGTTTAGTGAGATAATTCGTTTAAAAAGAACTTACATCAAACTCGGATACATGAATGACGTTCAGATTTTCGAATGCTAGGGATCGAATGCTGTGTGCTCACCTGGTGTCCAGAGCACACAGACAGCTGCGACAAAGAGCACCGCCGCGCGCATGGAAGACGACATCCTGTAGAGTTGCGTCAGGCCTCGAGTGCTGCTGTCCGCGGTGGCGGTGGTGCGCATATCCGCATTGCTCACATCAGAGAGTTGAGGTCCTCGGCAACTTTACCCTGCAACAGATAAACGAGTCCATCATTTCCGACGTATTAAAGAATTGCTTGGTGTTGATTTAAAGGACAAGAGTGGATGAACTAAATGTAAAAATGTCATAGACAAGGGGACTTTGAACTTAAATTTCCTGCCGCGGGGTTCAGTATCTGATCACCTAGCTGGAGACCTAATACGTCCACTCTCAAAAATTACGAATTCGCACCAAGGGAGACGTCGTCTCCATTCTCAAAACATGGTTTCAAGACTTTCTCAACAACTATCACTACAGGTTGTATGCACAGTGAAATTTGGACAAATGAGTATTCGAACAGTAGGTGTTGGAAATGAGACAATATTACTAAATGAACATTAGGTTTTTATTTCGCCGCACACGGTACATGTTTTTAAAATTTTTGTTGTTTCGTAAATTTTAAATGCTTGAAGTCATGAAACCATTCAGCATGGGTGTCATCGAACACCACATTTCTCTTAATCTCCTCATGTAACTAACTCAAGATTAAGTTTTGATATCATTGCTACAATTCTTTGTTCGTCCATCAAGAAAACCTCTCAAAACTACAACGCTAGCGGCTCATGGGTCACATGAAGGAAAAAACAGGCGCATCCTTGTGCAAACAATTTGTAGTTGCTTGGTTTCGCTTTTCATTTACTTCCGCTTCGACGCTTTTAGAGTTGTTGATCTTCCACAAACGCAAGGAGGAGTTTTACTCTCATTGCAATCGCTGTTTTAGCACACAGGCGACGCTCCTGGTTGGCTTCATGCGAGCTTTCTTCCTGATGAGGAGACCCTAGAACGCAAACAAAGGATGTCTCTTTGGCTCGATAAAACATGAGAAGTTCGGGCTCTTTATACGATGGTCGTTCATTGTTGCATAGACAATTGTGATATTAACGTGGAGACTGGAGTCAAGCCCGCGATCTCTGAGCATGAAACAGTATGAAACGCTGTTTAGAGAAATTAATTTTAGGAGAGTTCCAGCAAACGAGGATAGAGGGCTGTAAGTCATTTTGAAGGGAAATTGTCCTCAGAAACTGTCACCAGTTTGTCAATCAGTTTTTTGAAGAAGCTTGTTCGCTGCTTGCTGAATTGTCAATTTAATGTTAAAACAAGAAAGTTAACAGAGCTGATACGTAACAAGTACGGTAAGAGTATGTAGTTTTTAGGTAAAAAGAAAATATTTAAGATATTGTCCAATAAACTTCATAATATAAAAAGGAAGAAGTTAACTTCGCTTCATTTCCATGTTAAAAGTGTACAACTTACTATTATTTCCGTATTTGGTGCCCTTAATAAAACTATTAGCCAACAAATGCAATTCTACTGCCGTTGAACGTACGTATGAGTTTGTGCTAGAAAAGTGTAAAAAAAATTTATCTGTTGACAATTCACTAGTCTTTTTTTTGCACTTTCAAGATTCTTTTATTACGTTGATTTGCCATCCGAAGACGTCAATACACCACTAGATGAAATCAATGAGCACCCTTTTGCTTGCTAATGGTTTTGCCTCTACTTTTGCTTAAAAATCATCTATGAGCAATTTGCAGAGATCAAGATATTCATGCCTGGAAGCACGCGTGATTCCATTATCATTTAAATAAGCACTTGAGTGTCTGTCAGACAATGGCTCTTTAAATTCAGTCATTGCTACACTTGCAGGAAACGCAGTTTAAACTCAATCAAAGTTTTTCCACGCCTGGGACGAAAAGCTGCAATTGATCACATGGGAGATCAAAGGACAGCTTCTGGATTGGTATAGCTGAAATGGCGTTGGATATAAATGTGCTCGGGAATTGGTTTACCTTAAAAAAATATAAGCTACATGGTATTCAGACGCCGCAGTCCCTATTCACTATTTTTGATCTTTCCGCTGATTATCCGAGATCATCCTGCCGCGAGATTCCTGAAATCTGCCGTCTCCAAGGTTACCAGATGCATCTGCAAAACTGCGACAGCGAAGAAACATTTGTCAATGGAAACAGATGGACAGTCGGGAAGGTTAAGGAGATGAAAGCATTGTGAAGAAAGAAATATGATGCATTTGTAGTATGAAATACGATGGATCCTTAGGAAACAGACATGATGTCTCCTTAGGAAGAACTTTAGGATATGATATTAGTGCAACCGCTTGCAACGAATATTATCTTGGCCAAGAGTGATAAGCAAGACCTGTGTAGTACGTATTGAACGCTACTCGAAGATATCTCTGCAAAACTACTGCCAGAAACAAGATACTCTTAATGTTTTGCGAACGAGTATGAGAACTTACCTCATACCTCTGTTAGTTACCAAACAGCCTTTGAAGCTGAATATATCTGAATTAATGGCGAAAATTTGCCCAAAGAAATCGGGCAAAATATTTAAACCTTGAGTTGAGGCTAAAAACCATGAAAAAGTACTGTGAAAAATATGGGGACAAATTACAAACTTATTCGAAGCATAAATGATGAAAGCGCTACGTATCATAATTTTAAAGTGACGGAACAAAGTTTCACACAGATTGTGTGAGCAAACACCACGAGTAATGAAAGGATGAAGACTCATACACTTGCCTATCAGAGGCAACTACAGGCAACTACCATGGTACACCGCAGTAGTGTGGCCTTGAATGATAAGCCGAGCGTAATAAAAGCCAGCTGTCTGTGTTTGTTTGCGGCCCTACCTTGCTGCTCGCCAGTCTAGTCGCAGATTTTTGCTTCATTCTAGAAGATAGAATGCAGCAGCTTGTGAGCACAAGCACACGTTGAGTACAAGCATGCAGCAGCTTGTGAGCACAAGCATACGTTGAGTACAAGCATGCAGCAGCTCGTGAGCACAAGCTATACGTTGAGTAACCATGCTAAATTAATCTTTCATTAAAATGCAACACAAAAGTGAGGCAACAAAAATTCTCAGCTTGTGTTCGTGAATTGAAATCGTTGGAGGCTTTGTTGAGGAATGACATATTAGTCACCTAAAAAATAAATGATGCTTAAAAACAAATTATAAACTCAATTTGACTTAGGCATCTGCTATATTATTTATTTCAATTGAATTTAGAAACAATATATTTCAGAATAAAATCTGAATTAAATTTGAGCCTCAAGTGAACGTCGAATTCTGGCAGACTGAAGTACTGATTGTGATTGAAAGCTACGATATAAATTGTCCAAACTTTTCAATTCTAAAACTGACGTATGGAAAGTTAAAGTGTTCTTGGTCGTATCACTAAATTAAGGATTGCAAAACTATAGCAATGCACAAGCTTCAAACGGGTCAGCTCAAAATATTAAAAAGACAATTGAATTATTTTGACTTATAAAAGTCATGGAAAAGTGAATAGTGAAAGTTTTAGCTGCTTAGATATCATTAAACCTTGTAAATTCAACCGGAAATTCCTAAAAGTCGCAATAGAATGAACAACATGATTAGGCTGATATGCGCTCATTTGATAGTGGTATGCTGCTAAATTTGAAGTGTTAATGGTATAGGAACGTGAGAAGTATAAGCTTTAAGCTGCTACTGAACTGCTGCTCATTTTGTTTCTAATAATTATGTGAAATTAGCGGGGTTTCTTGAAAGTTATAATTCAAGATACTCAAAGTTGCAAAACGAGTATTTCTGCAAAAAAACTTCAAAATACACTGAGTTACAAATGAAAACGAGTAATAAGTTACGAAAGTACATTGAATGAAGACCTGCACGTAATGTGCAATCGCTGTTACAAGAAACATATAGTTGCGTTCATTGATATTTTGTTAGATTTGCGTTAGAAGGGACCTTTTTTTTCATTCACGGAATATACATCATTCATGCTGAAAAAACCCTAAGCTAATGTTTCAAACATAATTTCAACATGAAAAAACCTACTCCCATACCACTGTTCTGCAAAATGATTATGACTCTACACATCACGTTCGTCTGAAGCATGGTAAGTATTCCTGTCAGAAAATGTCCCTCACAGAAACAAAGAAGTGGCGACATTCTCCTCCAGAACACAAGAGACAACGTAAAAAAGATACTAAATATTCTGGAGCGAGAGATGGTGGCATGATTTTCTACTCATATTGCACCTCTGGAAAAATATTCTCATTTTGTGCAATTTCCGAGTTAACGAGGCCGACCTAATAAGACGAGGGGAAAATGTAGTCAGTGCTCTCGCAAAGACGCACTTCAGCTCCTCTCATCGTCCAGGCTTGGACTTTTCTGAGGACATTTTTGAAGTACTGTCCTGTCGCAAAATTTTGATGAAAAAGATTACAAAAAATTCATATTGAGACGCTGGAAATATGTATGTATTAATGCTGTCATTAAAATAGACGCAGTTTCTCAATTGAAGTTTTCATTGAACAAATTTTTGAACCGGAAACCAATTTGCTTGGAAACAACGTTAGGATGTAACGATCATGACTACGTAGCATTACATTTTAGAATAAATACAGTGCATTCGATACCATAATTTTACCTACTAGTGCAGTTTTACAAAAAATGTATTTTACTTTTCTCACTTGGATGGATATATAATCTCACTTGGACAATGATACAATATTTCGACGGAATTCCTCAAGATTTATAAGATGTGAAGTTAGAAAATTCACAGCTCAGCATTTTACCTTTGGTTGCATAGATCTAGCTGCCTAGTCTTCGACACGTATCAACACCAAATATGTAAGATATATCAACGCTAATTATATCAACACAAATTATGCAATTAGCAAAGCAGCAAGTAATATTCTACGAACTTTAAATAAAAAATGCCAAAACGAAAATAAGTTGAAGTTCAACGAGACGATTATCACGTGTCGTCACTTCCACCAACAACTTCAGCTGAGAAAACTGAGACCTAAAAGCTTTTACGAAAAACAAATGCCAGAAGATTCATAGGAGAAGACTTCAAATTTTGAAATTGACTGAACTTTGACCCTCATTTGAAGAAGAAAGTCACACAGTCATAGAGTTCTCAGAGTGATCAAACTCTCGCAACGAAACAAACTCTATGTATTTATGTATATAGGAAAATACTGTTCATGATCGACGCAAAACTAAGCGAATTATCCATACCTAAAAAATATTAATTATAAAAGACCAGTGTGAAAAATAAGCAAAATATGCTCAAATGCAAATAATTTGGGCGGTGATGAGAAAAACACGTGAAATTATTTCATGCGAAAAACATGTGAAATAATTTAAAAAGACAATACCGTTAAGGATCAATACAAAATGAATTTATGAGAAAAATAAACAAAGCAATTTTGAGATCAAGTCTCTTTATGGATCGATACAAAAAAATCTGAGGTACAAATTCATGCGGAAAATATTTGAAACAATTCAGAGAATATACCGAAACGAATCGATGTGGAAAAGCTCCCTTTTAAGAACGTCATGTACCGCACACCTTCACTTCGACAAATCGACGAAACATTCCGAATGTCCCACAAAAACCCGAACCGAGTATTTATTTTTCCGTATCAGCAAAACCATCATAAGAATACCACAAGCATTTAAATTCAGGCAAAGTTTTGCGGTATTACTGATTACTACTGATACGGAAATAACTCCGGGTATTACTGATACGGGATAATAAATACTCGGTTTGGGTTTTTGTGGGACGTACGGTACACCGATCTGTGTTGCAGTGTCTTGAGTCTCTAGCCCTCACACCGGCGTATCGACCTACCCGAAGATAATGGATCTACGTTCAACAGGCTTAAAGATCGGACAACGCAAATGATTCATCAACCGACCCATTTTACTTCAAATAACTAGGAATATATTCTCAACACCTCACAAAAAATCGCACCTATAAAACTTAAAATATCGACCCTTTGTTAGGGACTAGCGTTGGAAAACTTTCAAAATTTTCCGCAAAAATAAATCTCTAGACGGAATTGAGACTCATTAATTGTTTTAATGTCTACACTGTAGGAATAATTTGCCCATTGAGGAATTACGTCTATTAAGGGTATCACAAGTTGAACTGTGGTTGAGATTAAAAAAGGTCTTCAGAAATTATTTTCAAAACTAGCAGTTTTCAGCAGACGCCTTTTCTATTCATGCTATAATTTTTACCTAGCATTTTTTTTCCCTGAGTTTGGATTCATGCCAACAAAGCTGTTGTCCTCATTTACTTGTGAACTTTGCATTACTGGTTTACAGATAAACAATAGTAGGTTTTTAAAATTTCATTTTGCGACTAGGATTATATATTTTATCGGTAAATTAAAATCACTCCTTAATATTCAATGAGAGCAAGAAATTTAAATGCAGATGAAAAAATGTCTAACCAGGTCGTGACGTATCTCATGGGCTAAACTGTGGCAGACACATGAAATTTCCTTATTATATTAAGCTATTGTATTTAAAAACAGTAAAAGTACATGCCTCTAAGTGATAAAATTACATTTCTCCGGAAAAATTCAATGTCAAACAATGAATGTTGTTTTTACCGTGAAAAAGTCTGCGTATTTTACTACCAGGATTTAACTTACAAATGCGAGCAAATAAACAACATGTTGCCGCCCACCAGATGGACAGAGTCGTCAACAAAGCAAACAAAATTTATGGAAACCCGTCAAACAAATTTTCATTGCTCGTTTGGCGTACAAATATGCTCTCCACGTCGTCCTGGAAGCTGGTGTGGGAAATTGTGGCTGAAGTGTACATGCATTTTGACCGAATTACTGAATCTATCGTAATTTGGCTGAATGTGAAACATTTTTCAACGATGGACGAGTGTTTTCATGGAATATTTATTTTCATCGGAGATTCTTAGCAAATGAAAGGATCGTCATTTAAAAGTTTGTTACATGTTACATGTTGTTGTCTTTTGATGCTTTTGATGCAATCACACAGAATAACTTCGGGTGTTTTTATGATTATACTCGTGTAGGGTACACGATCCGTAAAAAATGACAGGATTCGATATTTTGCTTAATACGGTGATTAAAAATTCCTGTAAGAGCGTAAAAGAGAACTGAACCAATCAATTTAAAATGGTCAACGAGGTTGCTATTGTAATAACGCAGGGGACATTACGCACGAAAAATATATAAATTCATTCGTAAATTTAGGTAATCACCTGGCGTTTTATTATATAACTAGTGTGCACGGCCCGCCAAAAATGACGGGATTCTATAACTTTCTTGAAGACATTTTTCAGATGTGGATGACAAACAAATATATCCATCCTAACAGTACCCGTGGTAAAAAATATTCTTATACTTGTGCACTGGTGAAATCGTATCACAGATACGGTCATTATGACCACACTTATGAGCGTGGCAGAGAAATGGAAGAAGCGGACTCCAAACAAATAAATCAAGGGTATTATTAGGTAGTAGCAGGACCCGTGGAAATTCCACTGACAATGTCATCGTTAAAGCTAAGTGGACTCGTGAAAAAATACCGTCAACATTATACTCACCTAACCTGTCCTAACTATCTATCCTAACTATCATGTCCTAACCGAATCTATCCTGATAAAATGTCAAACATATCAATGCATGTAAGGCCATCTTTCAATGCACTGACGAATTCGGTATCCATGATACCGCAAACTCAGACATCCTTTGTTTCTTAAGAAGCGGACACCAAACAGATATATAAAAAAATAAATATAAATAAACACACAACGGGTATTATTAGGTTAGATATTGATCAGTGTCCACAGCCCGTCAAAAATGACGGGATTCGACATTTTCCTTCAAATAAATCTTCCAGACGTGGATGTCAAACAAATGCATCCATCCTAACAGCACCCGCATAACAATATTCTTGTACTTGTTTGTGCACGATTGAAATTTGTATCAAAGATCCGGTCATTAACATCTTTAAGAGCGTGACAGAAAGACGGACAAAGCAACAACTGCGTATTATTATACGGTGGATTGGTTCAAGCTTATCATTGAAAATAGGTGACGTAGTTGCGAATCCACTAGCTCAAAAAATTGCCGAAATAGTTCACACTTCTCCCGCTGTGCGGTAATCCTCAAAATTAACTGTAGTTTATAAGGAAAATGGTTATGATTGATTTGAATTCATTTTTCTCTAAAAATGGTAGTGAATCTTATATATGAATGTTACTATTGCCATAAATGAAATCCATTTTTCTGGAAAATAATTGCTAGCAGATCTGAATATCATTTTCTTCGACAGCGAATCTTCAACTAAAATATGTAATTTTTACTTTAATGAAAAATGTTCGCTTCGAAGTTTTTGAGGTGACAAGAACTGGTTAACGCTAAATTCAAGATGAATTTAGAAATTCTTCAAGTTTCCCACCCAGCAAGGCGCGATAATCACGTTGTCTAACACAAGTACGTTCATCAATTCATTCCCTGCGAAGCTGAAGTGTTAACTAGAATCCCTTTACCCTCTTCATGAATTTTCTCCGTTATATTCAAACACGGAGAGAAGCCCTGCACAATACGCAAACCAAACTAAACAGAGTCTGTGAAGGTCTAAAGCGTTTTGCTTTTTATTTATGGCTTCCCTTTTGGCAAGAAAAACGAGCTGGTAGTGTGTGTATGTCTGAGCTGGCAACTTCTACAGCGGCGCAGCAGCAGCCATGCAATATGCTGCCACGGCACAATTCCATAGCTTTTTTTTCATTTTCAAAGGCCGACGGCATTTTTGCGTAATAAAGTAGCGATGGCGGCCGTCATTATTTGACGAGATGGAGCCTACAGAGCTGCACTTACGGCTCCAGCGTCGTAAAATGACCGGGACTTACGACATTAGAAAGCTTTCTGGTCATAACTAGGGGCATGGTGCTGCGATGAACAGCCGAGACTCGAGTGTCCTGCACGCTTGCGCTTGCTCTGTAATGGTAGATTCTACATTATAAATACGACCGAACGCTAATGGCGAAGTTTTATCACGAGGTGCTTTATCAAAAATCAGATTGTTATACATATATGAAGCTTTTAGAGTCTACATTCTATATACAAGCAAACGCTTTTTGAAAAGCTGTATCATGAGGTAAGTTTCACGCGTCAGGTTGCTATACTATGTACGTGCATCAAGCTTCTGCACCAGTAAAACTGTACGTAGGGAGAATAGTTGTTTTTGTGCTTGAAAAAAATGAATATTTCGAACGAAAACAGCTCAGACAGTTAATTGTCCTCTTTGTTCTTCCCTTATACTTTTTTATTCAGTGCCAGTGATTTTTTCATAATTGAGCAATTTTTGTGCTTATTTTCAGTTGAGGATAAATATCTGTTTGTTGATAACGAAATTATCGGTTCTGTCCAGTTTTCCGGTTTGAATTTTACAATAATGACACCACAGTTTCCACGCAGCAAATTTATCCTACATCAGGGAAAGCGTCAAATGAATAAAAGACACTTCAGTTATCGCTGCATTCATGCATTCAGGGAACTCCTGAAGGGTGTTGCATCTCAAATAATTAATCGTTGAAATTATTGTTTTTTAAAACGTTGAATAATGATGAAATTCCGTCTATTCTTAGTTTGACGTAAGTGCCACACGGGAAAACTCATTTCTACTGTAAATGATCACGAATCAGTTACGGATAATTTCTCATCTCGAAAAGTTTTTATCGAAATGAGCGTATTTTTGAATGAAATATCATACCGACTGTAGGCAAATTGGAATAACTTATCCTCCTTTCAGGGATTTGAATGCATTTTAATCAGGGCGAAACGTGAAGCTTGAGTATGTCATGTAAAGAAACAAACAATTTAGCAGTTCAAAGCCATTCAAACGTGACGGTCCTCACATTGATCGGTTTATGTTTGGCTTAAAAGTTTGCATTCGCTATCATTCGCAAATTAATCAAGGTTCCACCTGTCTCTGCAAACCGTCATTCTATTTGTAGCGTACCCCATTTTTATAGCGTACCATTATAGCGTACCCCATTTATAATTAACACCAGGACGCTATGACGGTTGCCCCTGGTCAAGCAGATACCCATCTCCGACGCCTGGGTAGAGTGGGGAATTGTGGCTAAGTTCTCCTTTTTCCTAACGGGGAGAAACACCGGGCGGCATTGCAGGGATTCGAGCTGCCGACCCTTCCCGTGAAAGGTGCGTTGTTAACAACTCGGCCACGGTGATCTCATAAGCAGGAAAATACCTTGGTTTCCAAAAAGGGGATGAGGAGACCACGTTTGCTTATACTTTATCGCCGAACATATTTGAAAGGGTCAGAGGTGTCGGCGAAGGTCTGGTCAAGCACTCTGTGCGTAGCAGCTTAATGCCTCAATGTCACAAAATTTCTCTTCTAAAATCACGATGACATCTGCATGTATACTTTCTTTCAATTTATTGAAAAACTGTAAAGGCATCTTTCATTTCGAGGTCTGCGTATAATTGGGGCAGTAGTACTATATGTATCTTGGACAGTGACGAGCTTTTTCACTCACATCAGTTTCTCCGACTAACTTCCGCGTTGAACGTTTCAGGCTTCGTGTGATCTTTACCGCGACTTGAGCGATAATCTTTGAGGCCGGAAAAATTCGTGGGCGAGCCTTTCGAAAGAGATCCCTGGTCGTTCAAAGATCATTAAATTGGCGCAGAGTTTGATGAGACGTAATTTTGGTGTCATTAGAAGCCTGAAAATCTTTCTTTCATTTTTTCATCTCGATTCACCTCAGTAGTAGCTACACGTCTGTTTTCAAATTATGGTAAAATATATGAAAGAATATGAACTAAATAATTTTTTCATTGATGGAAATAGCGTAAGCAGAACAACTTTTCAATATATTTATGCTGGAAAATGCGGCATGACCATTTAGTGCGAGACATTTGACCCAAGCTAATATTGCCGAAAATTTCCTTATGTTAATAAAATTATGGTTCAAGTGAATACAAATGAAAGTAGCATTAGTGGTTTCAAATCGAAAAATGCAGTGTGGCGACGCAGCCGACAACACGACAATGTAGCAGTACGCGGGCTCTGCCCTACTGCTGTTCTGAACCACGTCAGATACAAGCAGAAAGACACTCGTAGCGTCTAGACACTCACGCGACTTTACCGGCTGAAGCTGTGTGCAAGAGACCGTAAATTATACTGAGCTTAAAAGATACAGTCTCGCGTGAGCAGGTCGTCTGCCGTCTTAGACCACAAATTCGAGCTGCTTTAATTTTTAAACGCGGTTCTCAGTTTCGCCTCCTCCGGAATGCACTAAATGTTGCTCACCTGTCTCTGAATTTCCCTGAGAAAAACACATATCCTGCGTTTATTTGTGCTGCTTAAACCGCAATTATGGGTGAACTTACAATGCTCCCTTATTGCTCAGAGAACTGGGAATAATGGCCCCTGATGAAGAACTTAAGGTCAGCGTGGAAAGAAAGTAGAAGGAAGTCGACGAAGAGTATCCAGCTTCTTTAATTGTCAAAGTGGTTTGGGTAACGGGGATAAATTCGCTTACTCTCTGTTACGTACTGTAACTCATGTTAACATAGCCCATTTCATAATTTTTGAAGTCTCTGATCATACTTTTAAGCACTAGCGCATAATGATAATGATGTGAATACATGAAGAATGAGCTTTGTCGTAAACAAATTGAAACTGTAAAAAGGGATTTGGATGAAGATAGAGCGTATAAAAAATGTTGAAATAAAGAATGGAATATAATGTATTCTTGGTATCATCCCATTTTTTTCCTCATCATTTTTACTGAACAGAAAACTTACATAGGTAAATTATTATAAACAAATGATCATAGCGCACCTCACGGCAAAAACTTTTATATATTCTTGAGAAATCACTAGACGGTAATAGCAGTACTCTATAGTTGACTGACTACACCGAAACGTAATTCCAGTTTATTTTGGAATAATTATTAGAAGAAATGAAGTTTTTAGCAATTCAGTAACTAATTACAAAAATTCGAACACGGAACATGTATCGATTTCATAGGAATTAAGATACTCACCTGGATATATATTAACCGATTTTAATTTGAAACTGAAGTTTGACACCAAAATTTAAAAAATCCGACTACATCCGTTGAATTCACCGCAACCTATTAACACAGCAAAAAATAGCACACTTTTCACAGTTGTTCGCATGTTTTGGTTGCTGCTTTGGCGGTTTTGACAGCGGCGCACAAAACATGCACGAGCTCTCATGAGGCAGAAGTAAAAACAGATCCGAACATCGTGCAGCGGTCGTCCATCACGCGCCCTCATGCAAACCCCAGCAAAACCAGCGGTCCTGCTCTGGGAATGAAAAATGGGATAATCTATACACACCTCCGCAGCAAGTTTTCATCATTTTAAAATTTGAAGGAACTTCATTATCCCGCCATCTTGGTGGTGCAGCCAACCAAACGTACCTGGGTCCTGCTGCTGAGAGCCCTCACAGGTGTTGTTGAGGGCGCGAGGGACCTTAATAGCCACCAGCTTAATAACCTGCTCCTATTGGTGCGAATTTCTGAAATTGGCGTAATTGCCATATCGCTGCAAAAATTCTAAAATTTTACGCGCAAACACAAAATGATCTTGCTAGAAGAGTAAAACGAAACGGATAATAAAAAATAAAACTACCCTTCAATGGTAGTATTTGTAATTTTTAACTGACGAACGTTTGCAATATGCCCCGCTTGATTCAATACTAGACTTGGTCAGGACAGGAACAGCGTCACTACTATTATATGCAAATACATGTTGAATTCTGAGCTTATATTTTTGTTCGTGTGCTGTGTCCTGCTAAATACTTTCTGACGTGTACAATTATCTATTCTTCAAAAAACTATAATAATACTCTGTTGATTATTTCCAGATCATGGAATTTAAACACACAAATTCTGGCGGGGGAGAGACGAATATATTCATGAAAGACTCTTAGATGGGTTAAGAAGTTCCATTTTTAGACTCATTAGAAATCCCAAACTATACAAGCAACAATAACCTGATCCTAAATAATATACAACGTAATGTCATTCAACACTCTGAAATATAAATTTTATAACTAATCTTTTATGATTCTACCGTTTGGGAATTTACATGAAAATCTTTGATCACGCAAGGGATCAGTCCCGTGTTTTTATTTATTATCTTGTTCATGATTGAGGCGTAACCTGAGGAACTGTAATATCTGTGATGCAGCATGTTGACATCGAAATTTGTTAGGCTGAAATTACAGCAGTATTTTGAAGAAAAATGCAAAGTGATTTCTTGAATGAAACAAATACGCAAGAGGAAAACTCTGGTTCTTTCATCTGTTAATTTACACTATGTATTTGGAGGAGGCCACAAGAACTCGGTGCATAATTCAGGTTCTTAGAAACATCTTGACGTTTCTCGTGCCTACAAATTATTCAGCCTATGACTGCATTTAGAGTGTAAGAATCATACTATCTTAAGCAGTTAAGATTCTTTAATCCATTGAGCCAGTGAAAAATTATACAAGAATATTCAATGTACATGAACAAGAATATTCTCTCAATTTTTCCATCTGTAGGCTAAACTCCAGTAATAATTCCATTTTACAAATTTGACGCCATGAATTCCCACTTTTCAATGTTGCATTCAATTTCTCCACATAACTATTTTAATTATATGTCGAAATCCATGACGTGTAGACGTAGTACGAAACATCTTTACCACTTTCTAGACGATTTTTGATTATAGAATAGAGTTGTGCCACAGAAGCAAAAGTTCTACCACGAAGACGGTGCAATCATTGTCACAACAGTGTGTAAGAACTGTGCCACAGATGAAACCCCCATACAATGATGCCTGTTTTCAAAGGACTGAAGCTGTAAACAAACTTCCTGCTAACATTGCTCAAGAACATAGCATTTAGTGCATATGGTTGTGCGGCGTTGCAAATAGCGCCTGTGGCTTTGTGGCGTCGCAGTTAGTGCGAAATATTGAAACAGTATAACCGTGTTGTGTCGATGGAGACATTCAAGTAAACTGCGACGCATTGAGAGCAGTTCATTTAACAAAGCAGCGGTGCGAATTTTGCTTCAACACATGGTCGCGAGAGGCTAAAAAATGTTTATTAACTCACGCAGGAAGACTGACGCAAAGAAAATGATGGTGCAGTTAAGCAGACGTTGAAAGAGCAGTGCCAGAAACGATATTAACAAACAATTAAAATGATATTGCATGTCTTAGTGCAAGAGCAAGAAAAACAATCTTGCACAAGTTGTGGACGTGCATTTCGCTACTCGAATGGTGTTCGGCTTTCGCACAACGCACTCTACGGAATAGCACACAACACACTCTACCGAATGTACTCTACTGCACAACACTCCACACTCTACCGAGTAACAGTCAGCTTACATTTCCAAATTTCACTGAACACACTCACCCCGAATAACACTCAACACACTTTACCAGACAACACTCAACATACGACCGAAAAACTCGGGACTCTCCCAACTAACACGCAACACACTTATTCAACATTGCGTATAACGGGAAAATAATTTGGTGTATGGGGGTCGTAAATGAGATTGTTCGCACAATGAAAATCAAGAACTTTGACCCCCGTCATTTTTGATTGAGGTTATCTTGGCCTGAGAATATATTACATTGAGAATGACGACATGTGCAACTGCTGTACCATATGCATGGTTTGATGAAGCGATACCAATATAAGCAAGATTGTGTACTTAAGTTGTACCTTATATCAACTGCAAAGTTGCGTTGTGTGTTATTCGGCAGTGTGTGTTCGGTAACGCAGATTGTTGAAAGTGCACACGAATATGCGCTTTACAATATTTATCATATTCTGATACCAAAAGTGAAATCAGAATGCAAATTGCGCTTCGCGAACAAAAGTTATGCTGAAAAGACGATAATGTTTGTAATGAACATGTTGATCGCAAACTGGAATTATATAAGCTGTTTTCAGCATAAACGTTTGTCTCCCTAACTACAAAACTTTTTAAAAATCTGAGATTGAAACCGCTATTAGTTTTTTAAATACAATGTGTCGTTATCAGAATATCACCCTACGGCCACTAACGCAAAACCTTTTCTAGTTTGCTTATTTCTGATCAGAAACTTCATGTGCAATCTTTTTTTGCGCTGATGATAAGTATTTTTCAGAAATTTCTTCCTCAGTAAAGTTACCTCTACTTAGAGAATTCTTGCACTTGTTCTTGCACGCGTTAATATGTGATGAACATTTATGCATCACGCTATTTAACTTTGGATCAAATTCTCCTGGAGATTACATTAAAATAAATCATATACTAAAGCAGCCACAAAACTGTTGTTAAAACACACGTTACTCAGCCAGGCTCTCTATCCGTCACTATAAACACTTCCCGACAGAATTAAAAGGAAGACATACCTCAACTGATAAACCCCTCGGCCAGAGCCAAACAAATTTGCAACGTCTCTTGAAAATAGAAACATTTGCTGCGGTTGCACTCAGTCGTGTACGGAACTATTATCTGCTCGTGACGGACCGTAAAAGTTGCTGTAAAAAGTTACGGGTGAGGATCAATACGAGCTGCGGGGCCCACACTTTTAACTGCAGGTCCCCGTGTGGGGCACGTGTGCCGCGCACTGGGGTGATGTGTCATTTGACCACGCTGTGCCGGTGTGCTTGCTTCCTCGTGTGGGACTGTACGGTAAGACGATACGATATGAGAAGGCTTATACGAGAAAAATGACAGTGGCCAAGTTCGAAATGAAATGGTATTACAACACAAAAAATAACCATAATGGACTCGTAGTGGCACGCACTGAGGTGATGTGTCATTTGACCGCCCAGGGCCGGTGTGCTTGCGTCTTCTTGCGGGAGCATACGGTAAGACGATGCGATAAGAGTATGAATAAACGAAAAGAATGACAGTGACTAAATTATAAATAAAATGTTGTTGTAATACTGAAAATAGCTAGAATTGACTCCGAGTGGGGCTCACTGAGGTGATGTGTTATTTGACCACTCAGGGCCGGTGTGCTTGCTTCCTCTTGTGGGACTGTACGATGAGGATTGCAGTGGCTAAGTTCGAACTAAAATCTTATTTCAACACAGAAAATAACTAGAATGTACTCGGAGTGGTCCACTGTGAGTTGATGCGTCATTTGACTACGCAGAGGCTGTGTGCTTCCTTTCTCGTACAAAACTAGCGCATGAGGATGACAGAGACTAAATTTGAATTAAAATGTTATTATAATACTGACAACAACTAGAATGGACTCGGAAGTGAACTCGCGCAAAGAACATTAAACTCGCATTCATTTGGAAAAAAATTCATGGGACTATTTTTATGTACAAATTAGTGGTCATTTGTTAGATGAACATTGAAGAATAATGAGAAATGGAATGCCGCGAAGTGTAAGGTAACGTTTGCAAGCAACAACCAGCAAGTAACGTTGGAGGAGCAATAGAGAGAGATCTATCTGTGGTGAACAGCTAGCGTGACCCTGACCTGTAGTTTTCGACTAGTAGGAGGTAGAAATTTAATTTTCAGCCACCGCAGGGGCTAGATAAGCGTCTTCATCTGCGCATTGCTGAGAATTAGAAATCGTTTTTGTTATCCGACATGCGAGTGGAACAAAAACATGGTAGGTAGCCTCATTTTGAACAGTTGAATTCAAAGGAGGAGCTGTAGATTGTGAAATTACAGTACATAGTTGCCACAAAAAAATGGATTAACTCATTGTTTAGGCGCTCGGGAGAGAACCGACTTTGTGCTAGCGTGTAATACATACTTAAATAGCAGCGTGTCAATTATTTTCAGCAATAATGAAATTTTAGTTGCGCATCAAAACTTGACTAGTTTGATTCATAGAGATATATTAGGCCTATTGAAGCACTTGCAATTGCAAGTCTAAAAAATTTTTGGTCACTGATAAATCTCTAAATTTTATTCAAAGCATAACATGAAGGACATAGACGTATCATTAAAAAGAGCCACGTTCAGTAGAAAGAACACAAACTGCATGGAATTTTATACAGGAAGTACATGAGAACGTAACGTGGCGTTGGTTGAATGAACCTCCCTGTAAAAGGAAACTGTAAAAGCCTTATTGAATAAAGACGAGCCCATGGTGCCATAAATGAAAATGGAGCTTTTAGCATTTTTAGCATTTATTTCGTAAACAAATGCTTGATTAACGAATACGTCGGTCCACTTCCAGCTACTGGGAAATATTGCTATACGTGCTATTAGTTTTCAGGTAAGTAAATTGGATGTAACTTTGGGAGCAGAATGGTAATTAATTACTTTGTCCAGAACTATGAGGAAAAACTGAACAGATTTATGCGCAGGACGGCAAGTTGCGCAGCCGAGCGCCACAACACACAAACAAAAACGAATGACCTCTTAAAATATGCGTCAACTTTCTGCCAGGCAAGAAGAGCGCCTGCCGAAGTTGCGCTCAAGCTTCCTGTATGGAAGTGGGTGGAGTTTCTTCCAGTAATTTCATAAAAAGAGCTAGACTTAGCCAAACATTTCCTCGAGGTTAATTTTGACGCATCGCTGGGGAACCAGTCAATTTAATTTGTTGAACGAAAGTCTGAGTCAAAGTAAACAAAAGTTAATAAGAAAAAAGTTTCATTTAAGATACCAGTGTACACGGCACGTCAAAAATCATGGGATTCGATCTTTTCTTGAAACAAATCTGTCAGATGCAGATGACAAACATATATATCCATCCTAATAATAACCGAGATCAAAATAATCTTGTACTTGTGCGCGGGTGAAACTCGTATCACAGATACGGCCATTAAGCATCCTTTACGAGCGCAATAAGGAAACGGACCAACCAACCAACCAAGCTACAACCGTTTATATTTATTCATTTTTATGGAAAGCGTTTTTGAAAATGTTTGTCGTGTCATTTCCTTTGCAATAAGTTATATTTTCTTAAACAATGGATTTAATTTTCGTTGCTGCAGTATTTTTGGGTTTGTAGACAAAACTGAGTGGATGCCATGCTTTTTACTGTATAGTATCTGAAGGGTATCTATGTTGCCATTTAAATTGCCTGGAATTACTGGGAATGTTGCAGACGGGAATGTTGCCGATATATGTAAATGCGATGCCAAAACCATACAACAGTTTAATTCTGATATATGGTTCCGGTATTATATATATATATATACATCAGTCGGGGGATACGTTTTTTTGTGGACACCCTGTATAAATATTTATGTGCGTAAAATAAGCAAATTAGTTCAGTGGGGTTGAGAGTGAACATAAATTCCGATAGCTCCATTATTTCAATGAACTTACAAAAATATTGAGGAGTCGAGGAAACATTAGCTATGAATTGAGAACGAATTTTTAAATTACTTTAAAACATAATATTCACGCTAAAATTTAAGATACCCGTCCAAGTATTAATTTTTCAGGAATATGTTCCTTTGGCTTTCCGGCACTCGGAATAGCCGCTTGCAAATTGGGGAATGAATTGCTCGTTTCTCTATCCCGTGGCTTTCACTCGAGGCTTTTCGGAGATTTTGAACTTAGTAGTTTTCCAGGAGTTCAGGATAGTTAGTTACAAGAGCAATATTGTTTGACGTTTCAAAAATCACCATAGCACACATTTAAAAACAAAGGTGAACTACAAAGATGACCAAGCCACTCTAATTCATTGTGCTGAGGATGCTTTAAAACAAGAAGCACTCAGGGAATTGCGTTGGAATGACGCAGAAGGGAACTGCAGCGAAATATAAGCAAGCTCAGAAGTTTGTAGCACAGATACCGCTGTGTCCAGGTGTCACAGGACAGCTGCCAAGTTGCCCTTTATTCCTCACCAAAATTTTTCAATTTGGCTATTTTCAAATAAAATTTGAGCAATAGAATATTTTCTTCAAAAAAATTATTATCTAGCGACTCTGTGTTGCAGATCTCGGACAACGATTGCACTGAATTTTATGAGGAAGAAAAGGATTGTGGCTTTTAACATAATGAGATCATTTGGATTAGATTTAAGTTTCATTAGGAAACTAGACCACCCGTGAACAATAATTATTTGAGCCTATTTTGCTCGAGTTTTAATATCCAAAATTAGTAGATTATTCTAGTTTTCCCAAGAGAGTTCAATCTATCCATTGACTCTGAATCTTTTTTAATTTAATGGAAAGTGGTATCAATCATCAATGTTTACATTGCAAATTAGTTAAATAAGCTAAGTGACTGATAACTGGGAATGAGCGGTCTCGTACACATACAAAACTCATAGTCTGGTTAGGTTTGTGGATTTAGATGTTACATACAGCGCTCTGCCATCAGAAATAATATATGGCAAAATTTAACTCCCTAGGTTCAGGAAAAAAGATGGAGAAAAATTTAACTTTATATTCTTATGGTAAAAATACAATTCTTTCACTCTTACATAGGGAGAAATTCACAGTCTTCGATTCCAACTTCTCATGCTAATCTTTCACACTGTATTGTGGATACACTTTGCTACAAATTTTCAGTGGACTGACGACAATTCCTACGGTTTCTCTTGTAATAAATTTAAAAACAGTCTTTCCCATTCATTGTGAGTTGCTTTTATCTTCGCAATAAGTGCTACCAACAACTAATTTTAAAAAATAAAATTAGTTATCAGAACCTTGGGCATCGGAGCATGAATGGTCCAGTGTTAGAACTACCAAAACTACCAGCCTAAGCGTTCTTTCTCTAAATTTACTGAAAATCGGTACATAACGCCCTCCGCAAAGTAAATAGTTCTAACTCATTCACACAATTCAGCTTATAAGAATCCCTCAGACGCGCCGTTTGTCGGTTGGTTGTTTGGTTTCTTTGTAACTTTTACCGGTAGAACAAATCTGAAGACTAAATTAACAATATGAACAATGTAAACGTTACGTAGTGTATCTTGATTCTCATTATTTGTTACAAATTGTAAAGTGAAAACCTGAACACTAAATAACGAATGAAAAAATCTGGTTCTGAGTACGGACACGAAACGAAAGTCTTGTGTCCGTATCTGAACAATCGACACAGAGAAATTTAGAAGCTTGTTTCCCAGAGGCTCTCGTCTCACATTCCTTCCTGTTCAGGTAATCATAGGAATCATTAATTCCTTAATAGACGCCCCCATAAAACTTTTTATAACTACCAGCCTAATTATATGAAAACTGTCCCGTTCAAATACAAAATGAAATCGCTGTAGTCGCGCAGGTCACAGCCAATTGCTTCCCATTTCGTCTTGTTGCTTCTATTGCCACAGATATATTGTAAGCATAAATACATAAATGGTTATGAGTTTACATAGTTATTTATCTGCAACAAAACAAAACCTGTCAATCTGGCACAACCCGCAGCTTATGTGAAATCGTGCAGCTTTAGAAATTGTTAGAACACTCTAAATTAAAATTTTAGAGTTTTCTAACGATACCTAGAGCTGCACGATCTAACTACGGTCTACGGTATAAGTGAGAAAATCTGTAGGATTGCGCAATACTTCTACGCAATAATTAAATACATACATAACGCAATACTTAACGCAATCCGCAATATCAAATATCAATATTCCCATGGAGAGGCATGTTCCAAGGTAAGGATATTCTACGCAAAAATTAAATGTTCAACAGAACATACTAATCCAACTGCCCTGCTTACGTTCAGTGACAAGGTGCATAATATTGTTATGATGCTCCCTGTGAGTAACACACACACACACGCTGGAGCCATCATAATTGAGGCGCACGAGAGATGGATGAGCTGATTACAGCGTCACGCAAGACGACAGCGAGCGCTGAAGCGTGTTAGCTTGCAAAGCTGCTCTGATGGATTCATTCCATGGTCGTTAGGCGTTAATTTTGTTAGACAATCAAAAGACAAAGCAGGCAGCCATGAAAGCTAGATCATTTGCAATGTATGACTCAGGAACTCTAGAGCTCTAGGAATTCTGCTAAATTTTTGATTGGGCTTCAGAAGCGCTCGGTTTTTTAGATGCGCTTCTATTGAAGTGAGGCTACCACTTTTTGTCCGCGTGAGAAAGAGAAAGGCATTGACTCACCGGATTATCAAGAAACGGTCGTAAAAACAGGCAAATTTTTTTCTACGTCACTCATGGAGGTATTTTTATATCTAAATTTTAGCAAGCAAAGAAAATACGAGTTTCCAAAATATTCATTCAAAAAGATGTTACACTGAACAGAGTATACGAGACTGGAATTTGATTTATTGCTATTTCTTATCAGAATATTTAATGAAATTCATTAAAACCTCTTTGTTTCCTACTATTAAAGTCGATACAATGCTGAAGCTCTTTTAAATCCTTGTAGTCATTCTAGAAATTGATCGTACGTTATTAAACAACGTAAGCTGTAAAATTGATTTGAACATAACAAATGAAATTGTGTTACCGTCCTCCGCAGTCCACTGTAGAGTGCTCTTAACCCAACTCTGCCCCTTCCATCAGTTCACTTGTTTTTTTTATCTTCCGAAGAATATCAGTTTGAAAAATTCAAAACGAAGCCCAAAGCAACGATTACTTAAAATATTATCGTAACTTCGAATCAGGCTGCAACATAGTGTGTTTCGAAACAAATTGCAAATCAAATCGGATTCAATTGACGCATCTCGCAACTTAAGCTATTTTTAACATCAGTTTGAGGAGAAACCATCGCATTGTTTTAGCTCCATTAGGCCTTGCATTTCCTGAAAGAAATTTGTGAGTAATTGCGTATGAGTAGATTGAAGAAGAATTACTGTTCATGCAGAACTGACTCACGCAATAATTAAAACCTAGATTGAAATTTGTAAACCCTACATTTTCACCTCTATTTGCTTTCTTACATTCATACATACAAAGTTTTAGGTATTTGTAATACACAAAGGTAATATAAAAGTTTTAGGAAGTTCTAAAATACAAAGTTTTAGGAATTTGTAAAATACAAAGTTTTAGGTATTTTTATTACAGATGAAAGTGATAAGTATGAATCAAAATGAATCAAGTTTTTACAAATTTTGTTATTTATCAGTCAAATAAACATTATACTGGGTACACATGACAAAAATGACTCCCAGGTTTAATTTTCAAATGAAGCCTGCAATTAGACATTGAATTGAAACAGTCCAGCCATGACGTTAGTTTTCCATTTTTCAGCGCGATGGAAATGTTTCAGCGCGAGGCAAATATGAAATATTAGTGGGATATTTGTAATTCTGTTCAAACATTATAACAGGAATTTAAATTCTCTATTCTACTTTTATCTAGTATTAAAATCATTTCACGACTCAATGCCACGGCGAAAAACATTCAATCATCTAGTTAAAAACTATGCACATGTTAATATTTAAATTTAAACTTATAAGGAAAACAGTGAAAAAATTACATGACTAATGTGTTTTGTTTGCTGATTCTTTTGTTTGTGAAGATTTTGAGGAACATGTAATTTTTAAATAATGTTTGGGTTACCATGTCGTCTTCCAATAACTTGTTTTAGAATGATCGGGAACATGTTTTGAAATTTTAGATTTCTTTTAATTTTTTTCCGGAAATTTGACTGCTGAATTTGAAAGGCCAAAAACTTAGTCTTCAAATTTATTTGATAAAAAAATGTAATGTTCCAATCATATTCACTTATGACATGACTTATTTTTCTTGCGTATATCTTATCAAATAATTGTTTTTTCTGGATATTGAGGCAGCTCTAACTTCATATCTTGGCCTACACAATCATGGTCTTTCAGAATCAAATCAGAAAGTTAGGCATGCTAAAAACGGATGAAAACGTAGAGGCTCTGCAAAAAATATGGAAAACATAACACCCCTAAAAGCATTTTTCAGTTAAATTGCGCCCAAACGACGTTTGCGTGAACTTATCAATACAAAAAATGTAATAATCACCAACTTCTCTCAAAGTAGCTTGCCATTAATGTTCGTTTCCCACCGAGCTTCTAAGCCAGGAATAAAGCCCTTAATGAAGCGTGGCATGAATTGATATTCTCGCGAGCGGCCTTTACAGAGCGACTGCTGATTAAGCGGAAAGACGACGAACCGTGAAATCTTGAACGCAACAAAAGTGTTACACAGCATATTTATCCTCGCTGTAATTTATCGATTAAAGGTCGGGGAAAATTTTTTCTTGGGCTGTCGTTAGGTTCTTTTTTAACTGTTACAGTACCTGAGGTTTGCACCATTTTAAAAAAAATATTAAAAAAAATTTCTCTTGAACAAACAGCTGGATTTTTGTGCGTAGGTTCACAATATTGTAAAACTTCAAGAGATCCTAAGACGCGAGGAGGATTTTATAAAATAAGAGGAGTGTGCAAAATACCAGCCTCATAGTTCTGAAAGTTTAACCTCATAATTTAAATCCAACATATATGGTCTACACTAGGACTCCAAATTGACCCGAAAAGGTAGTACCATCAGACTCAAGCAAGCAAAATTGAACCCTCGGAATGGCTGATGGCAGGTCGTTCAAGAAAGAATGTTTTATTCGAATCAAGCCTGATACATAATCATGTTGTACATTGGTTTTCCCATTGCCTTATAACTAACACCAGGACGCAATGACGGTTAACCCCGGTCAAGCCGTTACTCATCTCCGACACCTGGGTAGAGTGGCGAATTATGGCTAAGTTCTCCCTTTTCCCAACGAGGAAAATCCCGGGCGGCACTGCCGGGATTCGAACTGCCGACCCTTCCTATGAAGGGCGAGCTCTAAACCACTCGACCTCGAGGACCCCAACTCTTTTATCTGAAAGACTGTGTGAGAAATTAAAACATACTCTCATATTCGTTCCTACGCCAAGAGAATAATTGGAACGAAGTGAAGTGTGACGCAATTACGGGAATTCTCTCAGTTTTTGGTTTTCGGAAGTTCAGTCGTTGAACATATAAAAGTCTGAATCAGAACGAATTGTACGATATCATCGATATTCTCATGGAGAAGCATATTCTCAAGTGAGGATATTCTTCTGGAGAAGCATGTTCCAAGGTAAGGATATTCTCGTGGAGAAGCATGTTCTCGAGTGAAAATATTCTTGTGGAGAAGCATGTTCCAAGGTAAGGACATTCTCATGGAGATGGATGTTCCCAGGTGTGCTTAATACAACTCCAGTGCGAGTGTCTCCAGGTTGCACGCCTTAACCACTGCATCACCGAGGGCACAGAATGTAGGCAGTAGCTGAAAATAGTTCCTACATTTATTATTTGTGTCATGATATTCATATAGAGCATAGGACGTTCGAAATGCTTTCTGACATTATTTCGGCAAGGAAAACAACAGTTCACATATATTTGCAATTATTCCCTTAGCAATATTATTGATCACCGAATTGTAGTCTATCTCTTTAAACATAAGTCAGAATTTTAACAGAATGTAAGATTTCATAAAAAAAATGAAGGAACCACTGCAAAAAAATTACTCTGTCTAAGCGTAACTAATTTCGTTGTAGATCGTCGTCCGCGGGTGAGTTGTACGAGCGCTTAATTATTTAACGTATAAAGTGTACAATTTCGTTCGAAAAAACATTCAAACTATGTTAGGTTTTAGAATTTCTGTGTCAACGTCGGAGAGCATTGACTTTAGGTAAAATTTTCCAATATTCCTTAACGTAGTAAGATGTCCGTTTAAAATAAATCAAGGGGTTTAGAATAAAATTCCTATGCAGAGACGTCTTGAAAAGAGACGTAACATTTTATTTTCACTCTGATCAACGTTCTCCTTCAACGCATTTGAAGTACCCTGCAGAAATACCGCAAACACTGAGCTAAGAGTTCATCGACATTGAATTAATTCGACAACCTTTTTTGTGCTCAGTGTGCTTAATGAAGTTGTAATTCATAAAAACGCAGCTTAACATCCCAATTTTATGTGTACGTGTGAGTTCAGGCAAACTTTTTTTTTACCGAAAGTATGTGCTTGAGCCTGAAAGTTGCACGCAAAAGTATTTTTATACCCATGTATTACAGTAGTATAGCCAAACGGTGTTGGGCGTTGCTTGCCTGTCATTCATCATGAAATTGAGAGATCTTGCTCGCTATTGATTTCATATCAACTGTAACATGATCATCATGTTTTTTCCAGCCGCACGAAAAAGTGTGAGAGTGGATGAAGACATATTTGAAAGAATGGGTTGTTTTGAGTACCTGTAGTCCCCGCACGGAGCCAGGAGAACAGATTAAAGAGGATTAAAGTCAACGCGAGGGTAAACAAATACAGGAATGAAGAGCCCGGATGCAACCAGGCATCGAAACGAATAGGTTGAGCGTGAACTGGAAGAGAATATTGTACAAGTATATTCCGTCGGATAAAATACAGAGCTTTTGAGTCTGCCGGTGGCTTGAAATGAAAAACAAGCGTTTTGAAGTTTATTTATGGGAGAATATTACTTTGATCACCTATTTTCTGGAAAAAAGTAGAGAATTTCTGGGAAAGACATGTGATAAAATGTCTCACTGACTGAGACAATGACTATGGGATGGCACAGACGCATAGGGAGAATCCGAATAATTATTGGCTGTTTGAAAAACCGACCCTAAAAATCAAGGATTTGAATGGAAAGGGTGACTGCGGTAGCTCAGAATGACATTTGTTGTTGCGTGGTTTTGCCCTGAGATTAGCAGCGAGAAATCAACATGATTGGAGGACTTAAAAGAGCTGTTCATTTTTTTTACGAGTCTCCATTAGCGATGCAAAGCGGATGATTTCCGTGCTAGAAAAGATAAATGTGCGAAGTCTTGATGTCAAATGCAGTCTCGCGCATAAAATGAATTATCGAAGTATCTAACATTAAATGAAAAAAATTTCTGCTCCAACAACTGGTTGAAGCTAACACAAACTTGCTGCGCAAACAAAGGAAGACTTACTTAGATTTCATAATTTTCAAGGTATTCCGGTGAATGTTTAATTGATTTTCATAACACTTTTTTAGAGTTTTGATGGATACCATTGTTCCATGAATTTTTTGTGATCAAATTACAAGGAATCCTTCACAAAGTTGTTCAAGTTTCTTTCACCAAAGAAACGTCTGTCGCTTAAAACCACCAAGATTTGTTTCCAGCGTGAAAGGACTATAAATCCGCGTGCAATACTTCATTCATCAGTCGTATCGACGTAAAAGTATAATTTTTCTGTTCAATAAAGCCAACTTGTCGAGCGTTGTTAGCTCATCTGACCGTGTCATCGACCTAACAATTCGTAGTTCTCTTTGATACTAGGTGCGTCTTATTATTTCCTCCCCATTTCAGCTTTTCTATTTCTAAGATGAAAATTGTTTCTACTTACAATGTGTTTCGCCGCGAAAGTGTGTACTTTATTTCTTTTAATTCTATGTTGCAACCTTTTGATCAGAAATTTCAAAATTTGTGTATGTATTCCAAAAACAAAACATCTAAAAATATTCTGAACGAGTCCGTGGTTTGATTGATTCGCAAATTGCCTAAAGTCTTGGAAGTTAAGAAAATTTTAAGAAATTTAGCCATTTTCTCGTAGGAAACGTTTTGGAGTCCAGCTCCGTCATCAATAATAATTATTCAGTTAAAATCAGTACACATCTCATCAAATCGATAATCAAATAAGAGCGGATGAGGAACATCAAAACGTAAATCAAGAAAATTTAATATTCAGTAGGCTTAATACTTAGACAGTTTTCTAACGACTATTATAAAAGTTTTGAGCTTCCAATGAAGGTAAAAATTTTGATCATAAATATGTAAGGATTCAAGGATCCATTCGGAATTAAAGCTAAATCAAAAATGTAAAAAATCAGCAGTAGATGTAGAAACATGACCCTTCTCAACGTGATCGAGTACTGCTGAACAGCATGGGTATGCTAGTTGACTGGCTTCCAGTATGAAAACTTATGTTACGGTACTCCGTCACTCTAATATAAGCCTCTTTGGCTATCGTTATTAAAATAATTACTTTTATTATTATTATTATTTATCCACCTTATACGCCTCGAAGGCGATTCAATAGTGAATGCTCATATAGTACTTGAGTATTTGAATGGAGATTAGCATACTCGGCAAATTAAGGTTTGTATTAAGATTAGCAAATTCAAAAATTGTTTGATATGCGCTCTTTTGGCTTACAATTATAGTTGCGTACCGTGCACATCGTCATATGTCGACATGACGTCACAAAAG
>JACJUY010002802.1:4137-18623 GCA_014220935.1 Platorchestia sp. MABIK | reverse complement strand
TTTGAAAAGTGTAAATAAATTAATTAATGTTTGCTTACTCACGTGAATTTTACCTACGTGCTCAAGTCAGATATGAGATTATTTACAATTCACTCTGTCGGAAGTGGCTTAAATGATAATAGTTCAACTGTAGCAAACTCTCTATTCATTAAAACTAACTTCCCCAGATACATACAATTTGAATTTCTTTTCTTCTCAAAAGCTGCAATGAACATATTAGGAAGACAATCGGAAATTATGATGGAAATATACGAATAAACACCAAATGGAATGTTGGAATTTACATTGCATAAAATTTACGTGGAAAACCGCAAGAGATAGTGCAGGAAACACCAGAACATACATCACAAGAACTTCTTCAAAATACTGTACAAAACATGCCATGACATTTATCAGATACTCGGGGAAACTTTGCTCGCGGCAATTGCAGAGCTTCAATAATAATCCTACCACACACATGAGATAGAGCCACTACGAGAAGTGGAGCGGAGCAGTGCACAAGTGCTGCTCTAAAGCTAGCTGGCGCTACCTACTTGAACTCGTTAAATCAGAAGGAACAAAGTTTTTCTCTGCCCAAGTAGCTCATGCGCACAGGTTTTACCTTCCACCTTCCTTACTTCGTCCAAAGGAAAATATATTATTTTCAAGAGCACGCAATCCTTTGAGGTATAAACTCAGTTTAAATTGAATGAGTCGCTGCTGAAGACATTGACAGTAAAAAGATTCTAATTCGTGCAATCTTGTTATGATATTTTCCGAGTGAATTTAGTTGTGGAAATACACATGAGCACTTTTTGCTGTGACTGAGATAAAGACATCAAGACGTCTTCTATCAGCACTAGGTGAGCGATGCCCCTCTCATTTAGAAAAATGATATCATCTTCATTCAGCTGGTGATATCTCATGACGCCACTGATGATATCAAATGAAACCGAGCACCATCTCCCTCATGAGCAATTTTTTAATGACGCAAAATGTGAATGGAAGAAATCCAGTTATTTTTTAGCCAAATAGCCATCCTTAAAGCCAGATTCAACAGGGCTATAGTTCTCGTGTGGGCTAACTCTTATGAGCTCTCACGTTCAAGTGATACTCTAATCTTTGTGCTGACAAATATCATTTTATCAATGTTTAATATTTAAAATTATCATGCAACCATTCCTGCATGCTCTCACTCCATATGCTCCTATGAAGTTCACTCTACTATGCACCGCTGCTGGACAGCTAAGTAAAATTCCGCCTACTCTCTTGCGTCTGGGTATCCCCAAGCATGTCCAACAACCGATTCCATTGTAAATCTAGTGGACTTTTTCTTTCGTAAGAGTAATACATTTTCCTGCGTTTAACACATCATATTTTTCATAAAATTCTCAGGCTATCCGTTTATCACAGAGATGCGCATCATAGAGTTTAAGGATTTCTCGAGTCAGCGTAATCGGATGTTCAAAGATTAGCATTCATTTTAGTACACATCATTTCGTAGATAAGGCTGAGCGCAGGTATCACAAAGGATTATAGTTGAACTGATGCTGGTTTCTGCGTGTGGAATTAAATGAATCCGTGAGAACATCCGATCGTAACCTGACATTTTCTAAAATTCATTTCGAAGGCTTACGAGTTGTAAGTAAGATCTCGAGACCGCACATACTATTGGACTTAGAATTTCTCAGAGATCACTTGATTTGCAAGCTCTTGAGCTATACAAAGGAAAATTCAATTGGCTCTCCAGCTATCATCATAATTTGCATGAAAACAGGAGGAGATAATCTACTTCATTTCGTTTAAAGGAGCTCATACATTCATAATTCATTCTATAATTATTATCGTAATTTGCATGAAAACAAAAGGATATCATTTACTTCATTTCATTTAAAGAAGCTTATACATTAATAATTCATTCTATAATTATTATCGAAACATCGGACGGCGATCAATGCACGTTTAGAACTCGTCGCAATAATCTTCCACGCTCCCTCGTATAGGAAGAGTTTCCAGGTGAGCAGAAAACATATTAGCGCGAGCAAATAACAAGGATCAATATGCCAGGCCGTGTTATTGATTTGGCTGTGCGCGAGGATTTCTGCCCCATAGCCCATCTTTTCCTCTGGACCAAGGATTCGCTGATGGGAAATTCGTTTCCAAGGATCTCTCAGATTAATTCTAAATGATTGCAGAGATTCCGCTGAGCCACCAAAAGTAGACCCTGGAATCCAGGTAAAAGCTGCGCAACTCTACTTCGGCTACGCGGGTTGACATATTTGGTGAAGGGCTCGCCAGGAACAAACATGGCTGCCGAAGGTCTTACATGAGCTCGAGCTGAGGAGGGATACAGCGCTGGAAAATTTCATCATAAATACGATGTGAGTTTCCATGAACACCCATTGTTTTCGGGGCGTCATGACTCTCATAACGGTGTCCAAAGTATACGTTTATCAAACAATCATTGATTTGGAGAACTACTGTTTGAAAATTTTGGAGATATTAATTAAGTACCAATAACGTCAGAAAATGAGCGATTTTAAGTAGACTTTTGGAATCAGTTTTTCGGCTTAATATTTTCAGAAACTGTTTGCTCTCTCAAGATAATTTCCGTCCATCTTATCACGCAAAATACTGATGAGTATATATATAGGTACATATATATAAAAACTCAACGCTAATCGAATGTTTGAAATTCATAATGTTTGTAAGATTAATTTTATAGGCAAAATCTAATGCAAATAAAGCCATCCTAGAGGATGACAAAATTTGATAGCTCACATCTACTTCTTTGTGACGAGTTGTACTGATGAGTGTAATATTACTTTTCATGTATAAAACACTTCATACTTCGAAATTTGTTATAAACGAAAGACGATTAGGGTGAAGCTTGTCGTAATTCGGCCATTAGCTTTTGGCCAGCACAGCTGCGACTCAGAATAAATGATCTCTTTGAACAATGAATCAGCAACGGAGGCGTCCAAATATGTATTGATGCATGCACATTTGACTTTTTTCATGGAAAAACCAATAGAACGAAAAGAAATGAATAATTTTAGCTCCAAATGGAAATTTTTAGTTCAAATTCCTCATGCATCGAACTAAAAATTTTTTTTTTCGCTAAACTATAAAATTATAATCACTCGCTTGAAAAAACGACAACGCTGAAGTAAAGTATTTAGTTTACACCTCATACTCCAGATTTTTTTACGATACTCTATTCAAATGCTCAACTTACAACGAGCTACCTGAAAATGCTGTTTCTGCTGACACAAATAGTACATTAAAAAATCGTCTTGACCATTCCTGAGGTGGAAATCCGCCAATATTCTTCGATGGAAAGTTATACATTGAAGGAATTTCCACAAAGATGTGCAGAGGGAAAATATTTACTTGATTGATTTTAAATAAATTGCTTATTTATTAAGCAATATGGAAATCTATCCTACACATTAGCAAAACCCTAATTATTTAGTGTCTGATTCGAAAGTCGAGTAAGTGTGATGGGCTCATGCATGTAACGCTCCTAATGTTCCAGATATTGAAAAACTACCGAACCATGGAATCCACAACTGTGAAACACTTGCAGTTATATTCAAACGAACACTCTGGGGTTCGTGCAGGATATTGAAAATTTCAAACATGTCTGACAATGAGAAAAAGTATCAACTCATAGAACCCACAATATTACCACGAAATACACACATTTTCAGACAAACAAACATACTGGGGGTTTCGCGGAAGATTGATGACATCACTTGCAACTTCTGTAACATTATTATAGTTTCTTCTGCCCATACTCTGGTGCCCTTAAGATATCAGTGCCTGACGACATGACGTTTGGATGGCAACTCTACAGACAAGTCGGAGCGGTGCGACTGCCACACTGCATCGTAATTACCAGCACCTCTCCAGCATCCGTAGCTTACTGCCGGCACGTGACAGCTGCCAATAGCTGATCTCGTGCGTGATGCAGGGCCCAGCTACTAAATTACTCCAGGTCGGTCTTTGCATGGCGAGCGTGGGCTGAACCCACTCTGTGAGGGACGTGGGTGAGCTGAACCCACTCTGTGGGGGCTGTGTGTAAACTGAACCCACTTGCGAGGGCTGTGGGTGAGTTGAACCTTCTCTGTGGGGGCTGTGTGTGAGCTGAACCCACTTGCGAGGGCTGTGGGTGAGTTGAACCCTATTTATGAGGGCTGTGGGATGTGGGTGAGCTGAACTCACTCTGTGGGGGCTGTGTGTGAGCTGAACCCACTTGCGAGGGCTGTGGGTGAGTTGAACCTTCTCTGCGGAGGCTGTGTGTGAGCTGAACCCACTCTGCGAGGGCTGTGGGTGAGTTGAACCCTATTTATGAGGGCTGTGGGATGTGGGTGAGCTGAACTCACTCTGTGAGGAACGTGGGTATGCTGAACCCACTCTGTGGGGGCTGTGGGTGAGCTGAATCCACTCTGGAGGGGCTGGGCGTGAGTTGAACCCCCTTTATGAGGGCTGTGGGATGTGGGTGAGCTGAACCCACTCTGTGATTGCTATGGGGAGCAGAACCCACTCCGTGAATGGCGCACATATGGCGTGAGTGGGCTGAACCTCCTCTGTGTATAAGACAAGCTGGCTGACCTCCATGCAAGTGTTGCTTAAATGAAAGTTCAGTTATTGTTCAACTCTGAATATAACATCGAGCACTTCATAGGCGATCAAATACTATCGTATTAAATAATCAAATTGAGTTCAGTGTTGCATACGGATCCAGGGCGCTTTTCAGATACATTTACTGCGACGCAACCTGGAACTCTCATAACTACACTTCAAATGGCTAGAAAAGTTTTCGGTAGATCGCGACACAAATTATGGCCGCCTTATTATGCTGTCTCCTGAGCAGGATGTATTTCAGCGTTTGCTCAGGAAATATTTTGCTGAGATTCTCAGAGGAGTTAATGTAGGGTCATTTACACAGGAAGCGCTGCCCTGCTCCACCAGCCGCTGGTTTCCAGGCGCTGGTTTCCAGCCACTGATTTCCAGGTGCTGGTTTCCAGGCACTGATTTCCAGCCGCTGATTTCTAGCCGCTGGTTTCCAGGTGGGGATTTCCAGGCGCTGGTTTCCCGGCGCTGGTTTCCTGGTGCTGGTTTCCAGGCACTGATTTCTAGCTGCTGGTTTCCAGCCGCTGATTTCCAGACGCTTGTTTCCAGGCGCTGCTTTCCAGACGCTGGTTTCCAGGTGCTGGTTTCCAGGCGCTGGTTTCCAGGCGCTTCCAGCACTATTGGGTCTTGCTCACGCAGGAGCTCTCAGGAGCTCTCAGCGCACCACATCATCGTAATGAATGCGTGCTCAGAGCCGCCGACGGGTGCCTTCGTTATTTCCTAAATATTATTGCCTGAATATGAAGCTTGCAGCATAATCTGTAGACATTTTTTTGGCGTGCGCTCGTTGGTGTAGTAAAATTCGCACTGTAAGTTACAGCTAAGTGCTGTCTGAATAAGTGTCCGGTGCTGTAAGGAAGAGCACTTTGTGAGATCTCTTCTTAAGAATGCTACATTTTTTTGTGATACAAGCTTATAAGTGTTTCACCTTGAAGGCATGCTCGACAGAGCTCGAATTTTATGAATGTTATATTTCTAAATTTGTGAAGAGCAGTTGCTGAATGTTTTATTTCTGAAATGGTGAGCTGCAGTTGCTAAATGAAATATTTCTGAAATAGTGAACTGCAGTTCCTGAACATTATATGTCTATAATTGAGAACTGTCGATGTTTTTGGAAATGAATTTCGATATACTTACAACTCTGACAAGACCTAATCGAAGCGGTTTGTGGCTCTGTTACATTTACACGTTTTGATAGATAAACTCGGAAGTCATTTTGGGAGAAAAGCAAATCTCAAAGTCTAAACAAAAATTTCTTCTGAAATGTCAGAGTAATTTGAAGATCAACTGAAGGTCAACTTCTAGTTAATTTCTTACCTTTAGCCAGATAATTACTGTACTGTACCAGAGCATCAATTCTACGGAAAATAACCGATAATTTTCAGTTGTATTATTTCAAAACGTTCAGGAATTTCATTTGAATACTATTGCGTTTTTCAGTGCAATTTCAGTTGGGCGACCGAACTTTCATTCCAGAATTTAATTTAAAAATCATTGCATAAGTCAGTGAAGTTTCAGTTGAGCGAACGAACTTTCATCCCAGAATTTCGTTCAAAAATCTATGCGTTATTCGATGCAATTCCAGCCGGGCGAACGAACACGCATGACTGCAGTCGTTTAGGCGCAGATGGACTTCCAATGTTTGATCTCCGAATTGAAGAGGAATCACAAATTCAAGCGAGCTGAAGCCAAGTACACGAGCCGACGATAGCAAACACGCCGGGGGCCTCAAGGTGTTATGCACATCGTAACTCGGATCAACAGTCCAACATAGCATTTACTGACATTTGGAACGCGGTGGCTTGAAGTCAGTTTGAAAGCTCATTTGTATAGGGTGATGTACTCAATTGTCTCAACTGTTTCTAAAAATAGTACTATTCAATTGATGAATGTAATGTGTCACACAATGATTGAATATTTTTCGTAAAGCTTTCGTAACTTCCAATTGTCTTTGACTTCGTATTGTCTCGACTGGCGAATGCTCGGAAACTTATCTCAGTGCATCTGGAATAAAACAAGGAAGTGTGACTATGTGTGTACACTTTATCTGTTGCGCGAATGATGTTTTCTATGTCAAGTAATGTCCTTCTCCTCTAGTTGCGCAGGGCATTCTCAGGACTATAAGAGCTCCTTTTACGCGAAACAAGCCGTTATGGTCGTAATGGATCGATCGTGGACAGAAGAAATCATTTTGTAGCTCTGCGGGAGTCAGAAGTGCTTTGCGATGGCCAGCAGTCTTTATATTGCTTCCAATGACACGTACGAATGCTTTGTACGGAACACTTATACCCCGCTGTTGGAGCGTTTGTAAATTCGTCTCAGAGTTCCCTGCCTGCGGGATTTTAAACAACTGAAAATAGAAAACCTAGGAAGTAAAGAGCAATATTGAGGTCAAACTCCTTGTGTTGCGTTAATTTGTTGCTTCCTGTAATTTATTGCGGTAATTGACGTTTAAAAACCTGGGAAATAGAGTGTAATATTGAGATCAAACTCCCGGTGTAGCGTTAATTTATTGTTAATTGCTAATTTGTTGAGCAAATTGACGTTGATGAGCCAGGGAAATAGAGAGCAATATTGGGGTCAAACTCCTTGTGTGGCTTTCATTTGTTGTTAATTGCTAATTTGTTGAGTAAATTGACGTTAATGAGCCTGGGAAATGGAGAGCAATATTGGAGTCAAATTCCTGGTGTTGCGTATATTTGAAATTCACCTCGTGATGGAGGCAAACAAAACGTACAGCACAAAAGATAACACACATTTAAGAGCCTTCAGCTTTGTAAGAGTGGTATTACTAAGTTTTTCTCCCTTATATTTTGATTTCTCGCTTCCTAAGGTATTGTTTTTTCTTTCTGCTTCAAAGAATTGTGTTATCGATATCAAGGAAGGCTGTCCGCTCACTGAATAAAAGATCAAACTATCACTTGTTTAACAAGTTTCAAATTATTGACAGTTAGTTTTTCATGTTTTGTTTCTGAACTAATCGTACGAATTGCTAGTAGATTTTTGTTATAATTTTAACCAAGCTATCCCAGACAGAAATTTAGGCTAACTGATTAGCACTCAAAGATAGATGGGGTTGAAGTAGGGATGATTTTGAAAAAATTTTGAATTGTTGGCATTTCTCACCCATACACATTCAGAACAAAATATCTAAAATCATCATTTGAATTATACAAACAAATAACAATATGAAGACTACCACGAAAAGTACTGTTCATGTTACTGAAAAACACAAGTATTTGATAGTTCAAAAAATACCGAAAAGAATTGGTCGAAAAACTATATTCAAAAACATGAGTCATAACTGGCTGAAAAAAGGATATCCGTATTCATGAAGCCTAGCTTTTTTGTGCTTGGGTTAAAAGTATCACATAAGAAAAGCTTAGTATCGATTGAAGTGATTTAAAGTGATATACCTGAGGTTTAAACACCGATAGACCTCAACGGATATAATTCTCTCCTCTCGTGGTTGTTCAATTTTAAATGAATTCCCGTATGTGCTTGTTCGTCGTAATTCAGTCACAAACACAACGAAAGTGTTATGGATTGTTTATTACCTGAAATCGTTGACTGAAAATGTGTTGCAAGCGCAAGAGAACTAATTGATCTTTATCATCTGAACCCCCCAAAAAATAGATACCTCCTAAGCCTTGTAATTCAGAACCACGATACCGAAGCCAACGTCAAACTCAAAAATCAAATGAAGATGAGCAAAGCCGTGTAAAGTTCAGAGCTCGAGAAAACATCAGTGCAGCCAGCCAATTACCGCACTTTGAAACAAAGGGCATAAATTGAAAAATATCCATATCGATCTTGAAAGTCTATAGAGCTCTCTGAGCCGCGTAAATCCTTCTCCATGCATCGATTGGGGAGGAGGAGGAAGGGTCTTCGTTGCAAGTCAAATGTTGGGCTTAGGCGCGGTGGAGGCGATTGGAAAGAGCAGGTACCAGGAGAGGGTTCCTTATTCCTGGGACCTGAACTTTAAGCCATTTACGGCACGTCCCAGGAGAGAGTTCTTCATTCCTGGGACCTGAACTTCAAATAATTTACAACAGGTCCCAGGAGAGGGTTCCTTATTCCAGGGACCAGAACTTAAAGCCATTTACATCAGGTCCCGGAAGAGGGTTCTTTATTCCTAGGACTTGAACTTCAAATAATTTACGTCATGGCACCGGTAAGCATGTCAGTAAAGTTCTGAATCGTCGTGGCTATATAACTTGCTACATCTCGAAGCGTAGCCTTATTAAATTAAATAAACTCACGCTGCTTGTAGATTCGCTACAGCAACGTGAATTGTTTGATAATCAGGACCCTGTTCGGCGTGACCCGCGGAGAAAAACATCAAATTTCTCAATGCAGAAAATCTTTGCAATGCGCAGACCGGTTCGACATCCTCGTAGCACGGACATGCATCCTCTAACTTAGTACAGTAGTCTTCAAATATGTATATAATCACAGTCCTGAGCCACTTTCGAGTTACTAGCACGGGACCAGTACTAGCTAGATACTCTCAAAAAATAACTAGTGGGAGACAAAGTTCGTGGCCCAAACAATTTTCTTCAAAATCTCACAGCTAATTGCGTGCATGTTTATATCCTGTGAAAATTGTTTATCCTGAGGAACTCTCTCGCAAATGTCTCTAACGTATAAAAGAATCATGTATGAACTACGCTTCTTCTCACTAATGACGTGAAATTCATTGGAAAATGGCTTTGTTTGCTTACATAAAGATTGTGTTTACTATTTTTTCTCCTACAATGTTCTCGCTGTGAAGTTCGGTGGAAAAATTCACAATAATTAACTTATAGTGCAAGACTCTAATCAGAGAATTTATTCCTCAGTGAATCATTCAATGAAGTAGATCTTACTTGAACAAAATTCAACACATACACAGTACATCTAGGAGAGTTGTGAGCCTGTTTCCTTGTGATAACTTTCTATTCCCGTAGTTCCCAGCCTGGCTGTCTTACACGCTAAGAATGTTTCAATAGTCAAGTTTTTACACCACTATTTCTGAACACAACATTAAAAAGTTGCAGGTAAGTGGCCGTATGCTCAGTTACATCACAAGCAGCGAAGTCGCAAAAAAGCGGCTATTAGAGCAAACTTCTAAACTGGACGATGCCAGGGACGCAAGTCTTGCAATGCCGCGACAGCAAATACCTTTAATTTCACTTCCCTTTCCTCTCATGTTCAAGTCTCGGGTGACACTATAAAAACTCGTCTTTGCGCTTAGTGTGGTTGCGCTTCAAATGTCACCAATCACCGGACTTTTCGAGATAAGACTATCGTTCATTTGTGAAAAGTGTTTGAATGGATAGTAAATGCAAACATCATTTCTTCTATCAACTTCTCTTTTTTGTGTAAGAATTACATCGGAATGCATTTAAGTCACTATAAATTAATTGTAAACAGACTAAAAAGCAATTTACTGCTGTTATAGAGTGTTCAGGTAACAGTTTACAGTTCAAATTAGGAGGAGGGACGGATAGACCAAGCAAGCATAAAAGCAACAAACTGTGCATTGTAGTTTCAAGGATTTTTGTGACCATTGACTGATGTTATCAGGTTCAGCTTACAACTCCGTGCTTCTGGGAGAAACAGAAGAGAATATCAATACAAGACGACAGTACAATTGACTGTAATCACCTGATTCAAATGTGAAGAAAAATGAGGACAAGTGATGACTTAAGTCTGCTTTTCAGAGCGTAAATTTTTTTAAACTTTAAATCAACATGCACGAAAAAAGGTGTATGCACATGAAAACCCTATGAACTGGAAAAAAGACATTGCTTCAAGAAGTTGCCTGAACCCAGCCCGAGAAGTGACACACAGAGAATTTCTCATATCCTCAACGGTCAGCGCAGTCAGCGGGAGTCAGTCTGAGTTCCCTCAACTCACTTAATTTCAAACCTCACGACAAAGCCAGACTCAATAACATGATCTCATCTCACATAATTTCACACCTCACGACAAAGCCAGACTCAATAACATGACCTCATCTCACACAATTTGACACTATTACGAAAAAATCTGAGAGAACAACATGACCTCGTCTCACAAAATTTCCCACTCTACGACAAACTCTGTCAGAACAACATGGTCGCACAATTTCACACCCTCACGACAAACTCTGACTGAACAACATGACTTCATCTTACACAATTTCACATCCTTACTACAAACTCTGACTGAACAACATAACCTAATTATGTCATCATTTCCTCTCATACACCCGCACTCCTTCCTCTCCTCTTCTGAAGCAGCTTCGTCGTCTAGAGATCGAGTCTTCTTAATTAAAACCAAGCAGGGCCGTCCAGACACTTGAGCCAGACTCCAGCATCTAGATGCAGATAACATTCTGCCTCGTGAGTAGCTGGGAACTCAGCTGTGAAGACTGCATTTCTTCTTAATTGTGGTTTAATTTATCCCCCGTGTGTATGCTTTCGGAATCGAAGCTGTGAAAGCTTGTCGTGCAGTGTCTGTCAGATTTTCGTTCCTCGTCGGGAAATGTAATTGGAAGTTTGGTTTTCGTTGTAAAGTTTGTTGCATAAGGGTATAAAGGACTCGAGTTCAACATTTGTTTTGATAGTACATGATCTTTACATCATGTTCAACTAAAACTTCCTCTTAGATCCTAATAAACGAAATGATCCAGCGTTCTTGCTACGCTTGTTAGCCCACAACGCACAGCTCATCTCTGGCAAACTGACACCGCATCTCCCTTACCATAGCTTACCTCATTCACCTCACATTACCCTACTGGCACCTTCTGATACAGATATTTTAACACGTTGACTACGATGGCGCCTTTGCTACGGTTGGTTATGGTATTGAACACATCACTTCTATAGAGTAGTTAATTTTATTTACATTTGCTTTTACATAAGCATAATATTTTCATTGCCGCTTTGCGCATTCTACGCAAATGTTTTATTCTTTTTCAACTAACTGGAGTTAGAAGATGTTTAGTATCATTTAGAACCAAACATACCCCGTATAGTTTCCTCATCACCCTTCTTATCCCCTAGAGAAACTTTCCAAGTCATTAATTAGAGCGGCAAAACTACTGAATAACTTGAACCTCATTTCCCACTTCACCATCACAACACGACTAAGATTTCATCAATGCCTTCTCATAACTTTTGCAAGAAAGTGCTAACGGAAAATGGCGCGTATGTCATGGAATTTTCGTGCATGTTTCGACGAGCTGACCTTCTGTGAGGAGAAATGCCATCGTCGGAGACTGGAAAGTTTACGGAAAACAAACTAAGCTCACTGGCTGGGGCGAAGTCAGAGCCGCATTCTGAGGTGTGTTGGTCAACCCTGCACTGTATCGAAGTCCATGGCATTTACTCTAAAATAAAACGATGAAATCAAAATTAGTTCTACGTGATGCGTGAATTTACTCATGAGTGAGGCCGAAAATCGTTCACTTCACTCAAAAAGCAGTTCCAGTACAAAGATAAGCTGGTGATTTAAAAGGTGATATTCTGTGTGTCGCTCTAATTCTGGATCGTGTGTGCATACGACCTCTCACACCAGCGGCCTGCCTTTCAAGTGCAACTCCGCCGCAACTTATGGTTGAAATAGGCAGGAGTAGAGGTTTTAGTTCGCAGAAAAATTTTAATTTATAAGTCACATTTCTATTATTTTCTAATAATTTGAACAGAAAAATAACGAACGTCCTTTGAGTATTCGTAGATGTATAAAAATTTGAATAATAACTAAGCTAACACAACATTGTTATTAACCTTAACGTTATTTGAAATTAAATTCCTGCAATTAACTACAATATTAATTGTCAACCTGTCCCAAGGAATTGGAAAAACTAATAGACACACTAGCCCAAGCAGGGTAACCGATATTCACACACTGGGCTAACTGAGCTGCCTGTTTTATTTAATACATCACATTCTTGGCTAAAATACATCCTTTTTTATGATTTTTGAAGATTTACCAATGCATGATAATTTCTAATGTTTTTAGATTGTTTTGAAGGCCTGGAATAAACATGAAATATATTTGCAGTTTGTTTTGTCAAAGAGCGTCATTGTTAAAAGCTTTTTACAATGCGTGTCGGCATCCCCATCATTTGCCCTTGCGCCAGATTTTATTGACAGCAAAAGACCAAACTTTTATTTCGCTACCACTCTTGTCAAAAACGCAACCACCTCTCTAGCTTTGTTTCAGATGTCTTTCCAACTTTTAGGTTGTTTGCGCTTTATCAGCTACGCCGGTTATCGAATTATCTACAGTAAATACCATAGTCGACCTCCTGAAAATCACCATAATGAAACATTCAACCCTTAACAGTTAACTGTTAATCATACTTAGGTGTTTGTTCACATACATCAACGATATTTTTCAAATTTGCTCTCATTCATTTGTTAATCTTCCATTCACAACATAATTCAAATACAGCACGTCATGAATACATTAGAACAATAACNTCGACGAGCTGACCTTCTGTGAGGAGAAATGCCATCGTCGGAGACTGGAAAGTTTACGGAAAACAAATTAAGCTCACTGGCTGGGGCGAGGTCAGAGCCGCATTCTGAGGTGTGTTGGTCAACCCTGCACTGTATCGAAGTCCATGGCATTTACTCTAAAATAAAACGATGAAATAAAGATTAGTTCTACGTGATGCGTGAATTTACTCATGAGTGAGGCCGAAAATCGTTCACTTCACTCAAAAAGCAGTTCCAGTACAAAGATGAGCTGGTGATTTAAAAGGTGATATTCTGTGTGTCGCTCTCCTTCTGAATCGTGTGTGCATACGACCTCTCACACCAGCGGCCTGCCTTTCAAGTGCAACTCCGCCGCAACTTATGGTTGAAATAGGCAGGAGTGGAGGTTTTAGTTCGCAGAAAAATTTTAATTTATAAGTCACATTTCTATTATTTTCTAATAATTTGAACAGAAAAATAACGAACGTCCTTTGAGTATTCGTAGATGGATAAAAATTTGAATAATAGCTAAGCTAACACAACCTTGTTATTAACCTTAACGTTATTTGAAATTAAATTCCTGCAATTAACTACAATATTAATTGTCAACCTGTCCCAAGGAATTGGAAAAACTAATAGACACACTAGCACAAGCAGGGTAACCGATATTCACACACTGGGCTAACTGAGCTGCCTGTTTTATTTAATACATCACATTCTTGGCTAAAATACATATTTAATACATCACATTCTTGGCTACAATACATATTTAATACATCACATTCTTGGCTACAATACATATTTAATACATCACATTCTTGGCTACAATACATATTTAATACATCACATTCTTGGCTACAATACATATTTAATACATCACATTCTTGGCTAAAATACATCCTTTTTTATTCTTTTTGAAGATTTACCAATGCATGATAATTTCTAATGTTTTTAGATTGTTTTGAAGGCCTGGAATAAACATGAAATATATTTGCAGTTTGTTTTGTCAAAGAGCGTCATTGTTAAAAGCTTTTTTCAATGCGTGTCGGCATCCCCATCATTTGCCCTTGCGCCAGATTTTATTGACAGCAAAAGACCAAACTTTTATTTCGCTACCACTCTTGTCAAAAACGCAACCACCTCTCTAGCTTTGTTTCAGATGTCTTTTCAACTTTTAGGTTGTTTGCGCTTTATCAGCTACGCCGGTTATCGAATTATCTACAGTAAATACCATAGTCGACCTCCTGAAAATCACCATAATGTAAACATTCAACCCTTAACAGTTAACTGTTAATCATACTTAGGTGTTTGTTCACATACATCAACGATATTTTTCAAATTTGCTCTCATTTATTTGTTAATCTTCCATTCACAACATAATTCAAATACAGCACGTCATGAATACATTAGAACAATAAC
>JACJUY010002801.1:49684-77574 GCA_014220935.1 Platorchestia sp. MABIK | reverse complement strand
CTAAATTCTAACAACGAGGAAAATCATTAAGATGGTAGCTGGACGGAGAAATTTGAGTTTGCTGTAATATAAAATGATATATTACGAATCAAGCACGAGTATATAACACATGATATTCAAAGAAAAGGAGTGTCATACCCACCGAGAATCAAAATTATCAATTACACGGTTGCACAAAATTTAGGGCAATTCTAAATAACATGAGATCACGAAGCAATGAGAACAACACATGAAGAGTAAAATCTTGACTCACACAGGGCATCAGAATATGGAACATTTTGCACTATGCACAATGTAAAATTCTTGTTTTAAAACACAACCACACTTCTCTGCTAAGTGCATAACATCACAATAAACAACAAAATCCACTTTATAAAAAGCGCGCCATTTCAAAGCACTGTTCGATATGCTTCTTGTTTCTAAACTTGCACTTTGTAATCATTATTTTCCAGAGTTTTCAACCCCCACAAAACACTCGAACTCTTCTGTAATGATTCGTTGACGTTGATATAATACCGCTTCCACTTGGTGCTTGAAGAAGTTAAGTCATGCTGATCAGACTGGCATCCGCTGGTACGTCTTGTGCCGCCTGCCTCGCCGGTGTTGTTCGCTTGCTGCAATACGTTCACAGTCCTTGAGTGCCGAAGGAGCTTGATTACTGTAGCTTTCGCAGGATTGATGTAGTATATCTCCAGCCTTCGTGGTTGCGTGGTTCCAAGGGGCATGCTGGAGTTGCTTGCGACCTTGGGGTTGACGTAGAATTCTCCATGAATTTGGACGGTTGAGTCGCTGACATGCTGTGCCTGTTCGCTCCATGCTGCTCTTGAAAATTTTGGAAATTTGGAGAGGTTGTTGGTGTGTGGTTAGCACCGGAGGAATTTGTGCACTTCGTCGCCTGGCGTCTGGTTAGCCTCGATGGTCGTCGATTGTTGGTGGTACTGCTCTCGCTGTCGCAGAGACATGGCAATGATTGTTTAACGTTGCTCGCTTTCTTGGAAACTTGCCTTTTTCTGGCCTCCTCGGTGTGTGTTTCCACAGATTGATCAGTGCTGAGGCTTTTATTCAATTACACACTGTGTCGGGGAAGGTCAGCAGTAGTTCCGGCCCTCCCCGCGCCGACACCTTTCTCGTACCAGTTTTCCCAAAAAAGCTCGTGATTCTTCTTGTTGAACCCTTATATGTCTTTCGCTTCCTTCCTTCCAGAAGAATCTAAAACGTTCGTTGTTATAATGACAGCATTTGAATTCTGATTGGTGGAATTCTTGCTTGTTCTGACGTCTCGACATCTAATTGGTGCGTGCTCTGATACACCCACTCGCGTGATCCCTTCTAGATCGCTCATTGGTGATGGCGATGCGGCCGTCTGCTTTAAGCCTTCCCCCTCGCTCCGCGAAGCTCAGCCGTTGCTGGTTCTCACGCCTGCGCGGCGTCGGCCTAACGGCTGACATTCCAACGTCTATCGCAGCTTTCCGTACTTTACCTAACAAAATATTACCTGACGAAATATTTCGTTAAACTGCCTAAATTTCACAATGCTAATTCTCATTATTGCTCTGTTCCTCTCTTTTGCAAATTCACCTTCGTGCTGCAAACAATGAGTCTTAAAAGTTTAAAAGCATAATATCTCATCAACAAAGAGTTTTTTGTACTCTGTTCATTGGTGATATAGTGCTTATATCAATATTTTCTATTAGTAGCCGAAGTTTGTACCAACAATTTTACAGCACCCTGTACATGCATGGTGTCAATAAAGTCGTGGTTCAAATTGAAATTACTGTAGCTTCGTAACTATAGATGAAACGATCTGTAAAATGAATTAAAAAATTTAATGTATTCAGTTTACGTGTTGTTAGTTGATATTTTGCCAAAAAATATTTTGTAAAACATTAAAGGTTTTGAATCTCGTCTATCAAAACAACTTATCATTCGTTACTTCATCGGAAGAGGTGGTACATTTTAATGGCCTCCACGTTCCCCAGATGTGACTCTTTTAGAGCATTTTTTATGGGAGCATGTAAAAAAAAAGAGTGTACGCAACAAGACCCCGTTCACTGAGAGACTTGAAAGGTAAAATAATTTCTCTGCTCTCATGCATTACAGCTGACCAACTGGCAAATGTTTTGAATGGACTCAAAAGTCGTGTTACTATCTGCATAGCTAATTGTTGGCAGAGATGTAGAAAATTAAAAAGGCTGCAACAAATGACTAAAAAATTTATTTTTCTTGTTTCTAACACTTTTTTCTCATTGTTTTTATCATGTATGTTTTAAAGCCTAATCAATTTCAGACAGCACAACGATTTTTTTACATCCTTTATAATCAAGAGGTTAGCAAATTGATGCCTTTCAAAAAATGGCAAAAGATTTAGAAACAGAGCTGTTCCCATAGAAGAAGTTTAGGATATAGTTAAAAATGGTGTGAAGCGCAGACAACATTTTTTGGGGGGCTTTCGTAATATTTTATGTCAACCCTATTGAAATAAGTAAAATAAATTCGTAGGAGAAAATACATTTGTCAAGAATGCAATTTTTGGGGGGAAGAGTTAAAGGTACTGAATGATATAAAGCAACATTTTCGTGTCATTACAAAGGCGAAGAGTTTTATAGCTTTGAGGCTCGTGAATAACATGAATTAGCTGTTATAATTGGCATGAGCTCACATGTTCGGGTAGCAAAAAACTGCAATTCAATTTCAAATTTCAGAGGCAGTTTTGCCGTGGAATCCCGTAGTACGTAAAGATGCCCAAACTAAGATGCCTTTCAGAAATTGTTTCTTCATGATAATTCAAAGTATAAAATACGAACTTAAACATTTTTCAGGACATTGAAGACTTCCTTGAAGGCGACGACCCCGTGATTTACTTGAGCTTTGGAAGGACATTCCACCCACAAGACGGCGTGCATCCGAAAAAGAGAGAAATGCTAATTTCAGTTCTACGGAAACTTCCCTACAAAGTCATTTTTAAAATAAGTAAACAGCAAATAGAGAGAGTCGGCAATATCTTACACCACAATGACGTACCCCAGCAAGATATCTTGGGTGAGTTTAACTGTTAAGTTTCTAGAAAATAAGTTATAGTATTGATCCATGACTGAAAGCTTTGCTGCTAAACAAGATTGTATTTAGACTCATACACATGTTTGCAAACCTGTTCATGTAATTTTAAGACAGAGGGAGGCAATCTACACCAACCTAAAAAATTAAACCACAGTATTTCCATGCCTCGCAGAGCGCAAAACATCAAAAAATAATTTAGTCTATTCAATTGTTTCGAACTGATATTGTAACTCTCTTTTCTGATAAATTTTTTAGCGGATACTTATACCATTCATTTTTAACGGTAATGATACATACAAATATTAGAAATAAATTCTCTATGTCAGGAGTGTAGAGCTAAATGGGCAATCCCGCCATTCCCAAGGATTTCTAACGCAGGGTGATACGGGACAGCTAGGCGTGACCCTCTAATATGACGCAACACTTGTTGCCATGCAAACTTTAACGATGCGGCCTACAAGTTTTCATGTATCATAGGACGAAATATAAGCAAATACAGAATTCTAAAACTTAAGCTGACATCGTGAAACTAGTTCTTGGCCAAATCGTTAGAGTGGCCTTACACCACTCGAATATCCTACTCTTGACTGGTTGAATTCTACGGGATTTTAAAGAAACTGAAATTAAAGACCCTTCCCTGGACCTAACACCACACATATGTGCATCAATTTCTCTCATTTTATGAAATAAATACGGCAGGAAATTCATCTTCAATTGTTCATCTCATGGATCTATTTCAAATCCTACGCTCTTCACAGTTCCTTCAGAAAATTTAAATCAGTTGAATTGTTGTCTTGACAATTAAATAAATTTAAAATTGATAGAAAAATTGTAAAAATTATGCCAATGTCATTTAGGAACAAAAAGTTTGACAGAAAACAAAGTGCCTCATAAGTTCTATTTTGGAAACTTGCGTCCAGTTATTTCTATGAACGCATTATCAAAGATAGATTTCTGTCAAAGATTGCATCCGAGAGTTTTGAAAGCTGCCGTGTCAATTTAGCCACAGGCTTCGATGGGTTGATTGGTCTGACGAGAGTGATGTATTTGGTTATAACATCATTACATTTTGATATCCTCTGAACTCTTTAACGGCCTTTAAAGGACTGAACTAACATACCATAACTGACCTAACCATGATTGCGTGAGTTGTTTTCAGAATAAAAACAATGTATTTACTTTTACGACCAAGATAACTCGATTTCACTCCAGCTCACCCGAACGTGAAACTGTACATAAGCCACTGCGGAGCAGCGGGAGTCCAGGAGGCCGTGCACTACGGGGTGCCCATCGTGGGCTTGCCTTTTATTTGGGACCACATAAAGACATCTCGAGTCCTGGCGGAGGCAGGTGTGGCCATCCAGCTCTCGTGGGATTCACTCACAGAGGAAGAATTTGAAAAAGCCGTTACAGAAGTGATGGTCAATCCAAGGTGAGCTACTCATTTTTGTGATCGATCTTTTAATTAGCTTAGCGATCAATGCACTGAGATGAGAAAAATGGTTCCGGCATCATGTGAGCCATTTGTGTTCACTGCGATACCAGTTAGTGTTTTTCTTCGTTGTTTTACTTATTGAAGTTGTTCATTTCTCCACCCCGAGTATATATTTCCGTGACGCCAACTTGCATTTTGAAGAGTCTGAAACAAATTTGAATTCCAAATGGAGTCAGTGAGGTGCAAATAAACTCGAATGGTGTGAGGATTAGACTAGTGAAATGAATAATTTAAATCTATCACTTATCAAAAAGACTAAAATTAAAAACGTTGAAAAGCGAATATATTTTTTAGTATAAACTCCTGACACAGTTTTCATAATGGATCTATGTGTTCGTAAAAATAATCGTAATAACTCTTGTGTACGCCGCGAGTCGCGATGTGTGGAGGTTATCTACTGAGCATTTCATTACAGATTTGATGAGTCGTCAAAGTTGTCAGAGTGGTCGCTTTTTAACCTGTTAAACGGTTAAACATTTCATGTACCTCGGCAAGGAAAACATAGAAGTTTTTAAAAAGTCATGATTTTTACCAAGTAAGTTCATCGAGGAAACTTTTGACAAAAGCCACAAAGAGTTGAGCCAAGTCTACTACAAAACGCAATGATTTACGAACACGTTTTGAAAAATTTGCAAATCTAGCAAAGAAAAAATGAGTAGTAGTTTTGAAACGACAACAATCAAGACAAATCAAGTCAATTCCTCTCCCCCAACATCGAAGTTGATCACAAATTATATTAGTCCCGTGCGGGGACAAAATCAAAATCATTGTAAATAACCAAGACAACGAAATTAAGAAAATTTAGCAATCATAATTTCTGCAAGAAATAACCTCCTGTAAACTCGTGTCATTTAATCGTAAAAACAAAACAAATACACTGTAATAAAATACAAGTTAAGTCAGTAATGCCTAAAAGATTCTAAAGAGTCTGACCAATGAAACTCGAAAAAGATAAAACTAGATTCAGCCACGTTATCATATTCTGAAGGTTATTAAACACTCGCCAAACAAAAAAACAATTTTCAACTGAAAAGTTGAAAATGGAACTGTTCAGGAAAAAATACAAGTTTAGGAAAACTCATTTGCAACGCAGTTCTTAATAGCAAGTTCCTAAAAAACAACAATACAACATTGTTCTAATAGTTCAAACACCGTTATTAATAGGATTTTAGTTGTGATTTTAAATGTTCAATCACTGATGAGTTGCAGCAAAAAAAAATTTTAGAAGGCAAGAAGAATGACTCAGAAACAATTGTGAGACCAGATACCGTCTTCGTTCTGTCTTGAATAACGACAGGAAACAGCTCGCAAGTCTTTACTCACTTGCTAGCCCACGCACGTAACATGAAACTGACAAAATTCGAAACGATCAGCGTGGCCATTGCGCAAAATTTAGTACATGAATACACAAATAAAGTAAAATGAGAAACACCTTTAGTGTCAGAGTGATCATTTACCGAATCTTACAATTTGGTCAATGACTAGTAAACTTCCTTAAAACTTTCAAGTCACTCACTTAAATGGCAAACAAAAAGTAGCGTTCTCATTAGCATTCAAGAATTTCTCAGAGAAACAAATACTGAGTCAATAAAGATCGACTGAATTCTGAACAGACTTTTAATTTGCTGAGAGATTTAAAACAATTTCTCTCCTCATTAAAAAAACGGCATCAGCAGCCACAAACTGCAAGTGGAAAATTCCAGCATTACCTAAAGCGTCAATTCAACGTTACATTTTGAGCAAACCGAAAGCGTTCCCAGATAATGCGCGGCAAAAGAAAGGTTTACAAATATGTGCAAAGTCGACACTCCTTGCATCGCGTTTCAATAATCACGTGCGACTTTTGCACACGAACATTACATATTGTTATATTGTACTTGTTATACTGTAAGTGGTTACTTTAAATTTTACAAATCGCGTTACATTAAGGCCTTAATTGAAAACTTAGAGGCTCAAGCGTATACGTGGTAAGATGAAACACAAGCAAACATGCAACAAAAAACATAATTGAATACATAAGAAACATTCATACGAACCTACTTTTCACTGTTCACATCCACGAATAGCTATCAAGGTAAAAAAATCAACGTTGACGTTAATGGCTCTTCGTTCAATCGTTCAATCAGTAGTAAGTTGTCTCGTGGAAAATTTGGTGGACTTGACGATACATTGCATTCTTTTTTGACTGAAAAATTTCAAATTACATTGCAAAAAACTTTACTGATCGTGAAATTCGGGCAAACTCTCGTCCATGCTTGCATTGCAAAAATTTTATATGAGTACGTCAAGCTGCTAAAATGATACCTTCCATCCAAATAGTTCTCCATCAGTGCGTACGGTCTTTCAAGATAAATTTAGTTGTATTGCGAATGTGTCAGGTACGCGGTTGCATGTGAAACAACGTTTTTAGTTATAACGTACGTAAAAATTAGGCTTCTACGGATAAAATCAAAATTCTAAGCCGCGATATTCCTGCCAAACTTCAACATGGATTCGCAAAGAGTTTTCCGAAGAGAAGATGCCAACTTGCGGATAAGTAGGTGTTGTAGGTAGGAAGTGCGCTGACAAAATGCAAATTGTACTACGCGCCGAGCGCTTTTCAAAGGCTTGGGGCAAAGTGGGGCAAAGAGTCACACATTAGATTACTTCAATGATTAATCGGCTAACTTAAAACTTTCTGTGGAGCTAGAGCAAAACTGCATTTTTAAACTGTTTAATTAAAAAAATACGACCACTTCAAGTACCTTGTTTCTAAATTTTTTTTGTTGGGCAAAGTTCATTCCTCTTTTGTTCATGGTCTTTAGAAACAAAAGTTTCATGGCTTGAATTTTATCAGGTATTAAAATATTTTATACTTGGGGCAGTGAACTTCTGGCGCCTTTTTTCAAGGACTGTAGCTCGTTCAAAAATTCCAGAGCTGAAAAAATGTTTTTTTTTGTCTTATGGATTTTATGGCAGCACTTCTGGGTTTGGCAACGGTTACGTCTCTCAAAGTACAGCGCACGTGTCGCGTTCATGCATTGCAACATAACCTGCAGAGTTGAAGGAAGAAATGTTTCACAACAATGTTGTAAATTTCAATTTCATCTCAGTGAACAATTGTGAAATAGTTCAATCTTCATTTATAATAATGAATTTTTTATTTTATATTTACTGTTTTTGTTTGTGAGTTCAGTTGAGCGCGTTGTCCATAGAAGTACACTGGATTTACATCTATTCTCCGTCTTGAGTTTATGAGGCTTTTGAAAGGAATTTTAGGACAGGCTGACTCCTAACAAAAATCAACGTTTTTTCCCTTTCTTGCACATTTTGTACAATGTGATAACTTCATTTCAGCTAATAACGAACAAGTCTGTAGTGTCGTACTATCGACACAACTTGATGTATTTTCAGCGGTAGCTGCAAACTACCAATGTAGGAGCTACAGTATCAGAAGCCGTAAACTTCTACGGAGCATGGGAAAGTAAAAGCACAGCAAGGCTCCTAATAATGTACTGATTCCGTCGGTGACAGAGCTTCCTTAAAATTAGCAATGCCCGGAAGTCAAACAAAGATCTTCCGTAGCTTGTAAAAGACAAAGCGTAGCAAGACACCATAAAGGACTTCGCAGGCCAGCTTCCGGCGGTTGCGGTCTAGGCATTTCGGACCTATCCGAACCCAAGTGCAATCCGGCGGCGCATCCGGCGGCGCCTGCCATGCAAGGCTCACACTTAGATATAACAAAGTCTTAGATATTCAAATACTTTGCTGCTTGTATGTTTCGTACTCGCTATTAAAACCTTTTGAAATAGTGGATAGGTAACCTCATTTAGTATCATATTTTTTTAAATAAAAACACTAAATTTCCAAAAGAAAATGATTGACTTCCATTTGTATGTGCATTTTTTTGCAGAGCATTCGAACTTTGATGATATTTTGCACCCGAAACACAAGTTATCAGGTTCTTCCAGAGTTTGAGATAAATGTTCTCTGTTACTTATCTTATTTTTTCGTTTATATAACGAGTGCATCTGCTACATGCCGCTGGATAATATTTTGAGGATTCAAAAAATTCAATTACCATCAAAACTATCACATGTGCAAAAAAACATCAGTTTTCTGTTCAAAACATGTTTTAATAGCAAAACGGATGCAAAAAAAAATAATAACTTACATTTTTCTTTCTCTTAATTCGAGACCTGTCATAAATGGGAAACATAGGTTAGAGAAAGCCCTCTTTTAGTTAAAGCTTCTCACAAAAATGTTTAACGAAGATAGTTTTTCTTGTGCGGTAGGACAACTCAATCACCAGAATATCAATAGCTCGAAATACTCTTAACCAAAGATGCAACCAATTTGATGTATGAGTAAAATTAGGAAATGGGAAAAGTAACATTGGCGATTTACTCACTAAGTAGCCGTTGTGGGCTTATCAAAATATAGCATTCATTATTTTGATGGTCCTTCCTTTGTATCTGGTCAACGTAAAATGAAAAATAAAAATTTGATTACTTCTAATGGCATTGTTGCCAAACAAAAACTAAAATCCTCCTAATAGTTTCTTCTTGACGAGGCATTGCAGCTTCAGCTCTGCTACATACATACAGTATCATTGATCTCAAAAATCCTATCTCACGTTTATCAACAAATTGAGCAAGTGCGCAAGCATTGATCCATATTTGAATGAGCTTTTGTTAAATTGTTGAGTGTTTACTCTGACTTGATTCTAGGTGATCTTGCTTATGATGAATTTCAAGAAATAAACTGTAAAACAGACAATTCGGCTCATTATTTTATGTGGAATTAACAAATAAGTATATAAAGCAATAAAAACATCAAGATTTTTATTGCAATCACAATTATGTGCCTGCAAGTGTTTAAAGAATTAAATCTTCAAGTAAATTGTGGTATGATCTTAAACTACTGCATCTCTGCCATATTTTAAAACACTGAATGAGTCCAACAGAGGGGGATAAACCTAGGGCAGAAAAAATTTGTTTCACTTATCGTAAAAGGAGATTTGCTCAAGAAAATTAGAGTGTATCCGCAAACAAACGCTAAAATCAAATCGTTGAAATCCAAAATTTTCCATCGAATGAGGGAAAATTTGGAATAGTTTTGGTCAGGTTTCACTCAAGCCTATTGATTATTTTGAAATCCTATTCGATGCTGAAATAAGGTTTTCGTTAATTTTCATGAATGTTCTTTTTGCCAGTTACCGGCACAAGATGGCGGTTATGTCACAAAGGTTTCGTGACCAACCACAAACGCCCCTCGACCGGGCCGTGTACTGGACCGAGTACATCGCCCGACACCGCGGAGCGCCACACCTTCAATCGCCTGCCAAGAAGCTCTCATGGATTCAAATTCTCGGCATAGATCTTATTGCTAGCGTACTTTTAATACTGTATTTAGCGTACTTCTTGCTCAAGAGGCTATACAAACTGAATTCCACAAGAGTGGCGAGCATTCCTAGGATGAAGAAGTTGCAGTGACATCTGTGAGCAAGTTGGCACAATTGCACACATATTTCAGCAGAAATTATTGCAAACTTAAGCAACAATTATGACTTGTTAGTAGGTCATTCATTTCTCCTCACCATTTCATAGCTTGATCATATGTGATCTGGTGAAACTTCTGAAGCGTTAGCTATTTTCAGTGAAAAATGGCGCCCTAGATATCGGCAATAAATTTGGCTAGTGTTTAATACATGCAAGTATTTTCCAGATGAATTTAAGATTAACACCTATTTCCGGTTCATTTACTATCATGATCATTTTAAAACACTTTCAACACGAATATTATTTGATTTTCTGTCGAATATTCAAACGAAAACTGAAGACGTTCAATCTCCGATCAAGCACGTCCTGTTCCGGTTATCACCAGCGGCTTGTGGTTTTAATTGCCCCATGTGCTCTAGTTTCATAGTTAATTAAATGTGTCTATACTCAATACTAGTGCTTCCCTAGAACGATTCAGTCATAAATTCCATAAAAGCATATTTTGCGAGTAACGTTCATTGTAAAATGAAGTATATCTATACTTGCATATATTATGTTGTAAAATTTAAATTAAGCCATTTAAACAGTCTATTTAAAAAAATTGTTAATTAAAAAAAATTCATTGTACGGCATTATAGTGTAGTAAATGTAGATTATGTATTTTAAATATATATAATATAAACAGGGTGACTTAAATTTGGAATAGTGAGGTCAAACCTCAAAGCCTTTAATGTTTTTTGATGTAGAACGTAGAAAATAATGAAATCCAGGATGATTTTTAAATATCACAAATTTTCACAACATTTTTACTACCAATATTTGAAGTTACCTAAAAGCTATTTTCAGGGTGATGGAAATATCAATTTACAACTCAAGAGACGTGTAATACCATGTTAGACCCTCCGAAAAGTATAATAGACCTTGCTATTTCATTATTCGATTACGAATTAAATGCTCCTTTCAACTCAAAATTCAAATAACCATCATTTCCTTCATATCATTCACGTTTCACAGATATCTGATTATTTCCATAGAATTTGCAGCTTATTTATTTTCATAGATGATACAACCCCAGTTATGGCGCATAAATTGAAGTCAGCAGTGTTCAGTAATTTTACGCCCAGTGAAAATGGAAAAAATTTTGTATTCAAGTGTAAAGGTAAAGGTGCTACAGAAAAGTGTGGTGAAAAAATCAGCAGTCTTACTGGAGGAAAATCTCATTCCCTCACAAGATTATCAAACTTGAAGAGGCATCTGAATAGAAAGCATCGAGATTTTTCAAGAAGTTCATAAGAAAGAAGCAGCCGGGAGCGTTAGAGCATCAACGTCAAAGCAAGGGAAGCAGCCGGACATTACTCCACTTTTAACCGCTAAAAAGGTTACTCTAACAATGACGAATGACATTCATTTCCGCCATCATTGAAATGGTGGTGAAGGATTCTGTTCCCCCTGAATTTTTTTAATGCCTGCCTTTCGAAAACTTAATGGTGAACTTGCAAACAAGCTGGGAGGATCCTTAGATAGGGATGACATACGGTCACTCATTATTCAAGAAGCAAGTCACCAAAAACAACTACTGAAGAATCTAATTAAGGATAAATTCATTTTTTTAAGATCGATGCATGCACACGTATGCGGACGAATTATTTCGCAATAAAAGTTCAATTTTTGAATGATGATAATGAGGTAGCTATCCGCACATTAGCTGTAAAAGACTCAGAAGCACATCATTCAAGTGATTCTTTTGAAAAAATTGTGTGTGATGTCATGGATGAGTATAGCTAACACAAAAAACAATTCTGGCAATAGTGACAGACAATGTGAGCTACATGATAAAAACTGTAGACAAATTAAATCAAGATGATAGTAAGCAAGAACAGGGTGACAGTGATGATGATTTCAGTAAAGTGACAGCAATTGGCGAAAATGATTCTGAATCAGAAGAATCTCAAGAGAACCCCTGATTGCTCGAGTGAATTCTATTCATCACTGGACTCAAATAAAATTGATGAAAAAGTACAGCAGCTCATACTCTTCAGTTAGCTATTTGTAATGGACTAAAGGGAAGGCACGCAGCAAAATCTATTGGCATTGCAAGGATCATCGCAACTCGGGCCCGAAATCCGAAGATTGACGCTATTCTGAAAAGTAGAACAAAGAAAGGTGCAATTATTGATCAGGCAACAAGATGGGAAGCACTTATTAATCGCAGGACGCATCGTTGAATTAAAATCCTTATCATCAGCTATAGCTAACCCTGATTTGATAATGTGAAAATTTCACTGAGAACAAGTTGAAAGTCTGAAAGAATCTTATCTCATGTTTTTATGGTGACAAAGAAAATACAGTGCTCCAACATGACACCAGGGTCTCTCGTATAGGAATGGAAAATGTTAATTTTTTGCCTGATTCTAATTGAAGGACTTCTGGCAAAAGAAATCTGGGACTCACTGGTGCGACGAGAAGACACTCTTCTTCATAACAACATTCTTCTGGCTGGAGTTAATGTAGAGTCCATGTATAGGGTAAGTCTAAGTGAAACTCAACAAACGATAGCAAAAACTGCATTTTTGAAAGCAGCTCTTCGCATGCCAGGGCTAGAAAAAGAAATTGAAGCTCCTGCTGTAGAACAGGAAAGCGCAACTAGTTCTTCTGCTTTGAATATAAATTCATCTCCAGCAACATCCAATTCTTCCGAAGATGAATATGAAAAGTTTTTACATGCGAAAGAACATGCAAAAAATCAACGGACAGAAGCAAAAAAACCTGACACCGTACCATGTAAAATCACAAAATTCAGACATGATTTTATGTATGTGCGTGTATATATGTACGTATATGTACGCACACACACACACACATATTAATATATATACGTATTGAAAATCAACAAAAGGAAAAATCATAAATATGAAAAACAAACTTCCTCCTACTACATCGAAAATGACAGTCGAGCTCAGTGTAATCGTTTGAAATTATTTTGAAAAAATAAATAGAAGAAAAAAAATTCGAAAAACGTAGAAATTAACTAGCTTCCAATGAAAAGGATATGTAACAATCGCTGTTTGGGTCTCTGGATATTACCGAAAATTTAGCGTTCTGTCGTATTTAACAAATAACGGAAATGAAATTGGAATAGATTTATGTTCATAAGCAATCCTTAAAAGCTGAGTTAAGATGAGTTCCTGAAAGCTCTGCTTGACAGCGTCCTCAGTTTAGATGGCGAGGTATAAAAGTCATCTCTTTTCACAATCTATTGGAAAAAATTTGAATTTGAAACATTGTTTTAAAAGTCGCTATTTTTCCTCAAGCGAAATCTCGCTAAAGTGGCGCCTTGTGGCAGCGCTCGACAGGTGTCTGGTGTGTAACAGATGAGATTGAATTGCACCGCGCTGTGAGGAGGTGGCTGGCCTCTTGTGCGTAGCACCTGTCAGGGAGTATGTGATCGCTTTTTCTTGGCTATTTTAATTTGTAATTGCAATCGTGTTTTCTGTTCATTTTGTTTAGTTATATACCTTGCATGTTCGCAACCTCTTTTCTGTCAATCTAATTGTTGAGTCCTTGTGACTCGTTAAACTATTTGGTCTTTGTGACTCGTTAAACTATTTGGCCCTTGTGACTCGTTAAACAATTTGGCCCGTGTGACTTGTTAAACTATTTGGTCCTTGTGACTCGTCAAACTATTTGGTCCTTGTGACTCGTTAAACTATTTGGTCCTTGTGACTCGTTAAACTATTTGGTCCTTGTGACTCGTTAAACTATTTGGCCCTTGTGACTCGTTAAACTATTTGGTCCTTTTGAGTCGTTAAACTATTTGGTCCTTGTGACTCGTCAAACTATTTGGTCCTCGTGACTCGTCAAAACTATGAGGTTGGGCTTCTCTTATTATTTTCACTATCATACTACCCATGGCTCCGCGGTGCTCGGAATCGATTTGGAAGGTTATGAAATCGGAAATGGTTAGGCACTATTTCAAGGTGAGCCAGTGGAGATATGAGATTTGGAATAGGTGCGAAAAGTGAAGTGGTTTTTTTTTTTGTTGTGGCCTTTTGTTCTCCCTCAGAATCATTTGGCGAGCGTGATCTGGATGGGATGCTCCTATAAGAGGCCACTTTGTTCGGTCTACCAGGTCTAACTTTCTTCTCCAGCGTGTGATTCATCGCCGACTTTATTTTTTTAGACTCGAGGTATTACCTAGGTTCGTATCTCGACATTCATGAAAGTTTCTAGAATGAGATCTAAAGAGTGTTATATGATCTAACGCGGTGGTGTAATATTTAATCACTGATTCCTCCTTGCTGAATAGCAGTTCTGTGTTGGGCTGGGAGGGGCCGAAACTCTAATGGCCTCCAGTTCACTTTGTCAAACGTCAATAAAAAAAAGAAAAAAAGCAACGTTCATTTCCAAAAACGTTGCCACATGTGATACATGCCAACATTTTGGCTTTTAAAAATTTCTTAATATAAAACGTCCTGAGACAAACGTTCCATACGAGGAGTACTAATCGATAAACTATCAGAGGTTTACAAATAGATAGACCATACGAGGTTTACTAATAGACGAACTATACGAGGCGTACTAATAGACAAACCATACGTGGCGTGCTAATAGATTAACCCTGTCAAGGGATAGTTGAATAAAAAATAAAAAATGTCATCTTGTGAATACTTTACACTCCAACAACTTTGACAACTTATAAATAATTCAAATACTACTAAAGAGTTCTTCGGAACTCCTAAATTATTAGTTGAATCGAAATAAGAGAAAGACAAAAAAAGCTACACTGAAGCAGATTGAAACACCATCGCAAATGACTATCAAGCATCGCTCAAGTAAGAAAATACGCCCTAATAATTTGTTGGGTCTTCTGGCACTTAAAAGACTCGCATTGAGGACTGTTTAGTTCTGTGAAGTCTCCCAATTGGGAGACTGTTGACTGTTCACTGTTGTTGTTGACTGTTGACTGTTTGTTGTTAGCTGTTGACCGTTTGTTGTTGACTGTTTGTCGTGTTAAAAAAGGTTTCATATATTAAAAAATTTGAGTTCCTCTGTGCGTCATTTCCTGTGTTCCGGTTAAAATATCCCACTCTATTTCGTAAGTGAAAACAGCGTTATTGGAAACTGTTCATTTCTTTCAACAACTTACTCCTGAGGTCATTTTCCTCCGTATACAGAACAGCTGCAAGGTTTGAGAGTTATAGCTTTCGAAGGGAACCAGCTAACTTCAAACTTAGAAGAGTGCTCCAATGAAGGATGTTCGGAATTCGTAGAAAACTCTGATATTGCCAGAACCATTTTAAACTGAACAAAAATTACTTGAATGAATTAAATTCATTGGTGAGGACGGAACAACAAAGCTAACTCTAACTGACAAATAGCAGCTACATTTGAAAATTTGTTAATGCAAAATTCATTTAAAACATTCTTCAACAACGATTTTATGAGTCAAAACCAGTTACTGGTATAAGATTCTGCCTGAAAGTTCCGAAAAAAACGGGTTTTAGTTTTTCTGGTGCGAGAATATTTTCAGACTATTTCTAAGATAATTTTCTCTTACAACGAAAGCTCTCTCCCTTATATTTTTTTCAATTAATTCAATATGTTTACATCATTGCCAATTTGCTTATCAAAACCTATATTTGTGAGAGAAAATTTTAAATTAAACCTGTTAAAATCTGAAAGGGAAACGGTCATATGTGCTCAAACCCACACACACACACGTACTGGCTCAGACACGTACAGGCAATGCTTTATTGCATAGGTAGATACATCCCTCTGTACACGTGGCTACATCCCTCTGTACGCTTGGCTATATCCCTCTGTATGCTTGGCTATATCCCTCTGTATGCGTGGTTACATAGCCGCTTACGCATTTTCCCTGACTAAAATTAACTATTATCGAACGCTTACAATCATTGTGCTCTGTTCAAGTCTACACGTCCCATATCATACAGATGGGCCTAGTTTTCGAATGCGTTATAACTCAACTCAGGACTCAATAACGGTTACCTCCTCGGTCGAGTCAGTACCTATTTCGTACAAGTTTGTCGAGTGTGAAAATGTACCACGTTTCTCACATTCCCAACAAGAAGAACCACGAGCGCGTTATGCGCGGTATCGCACTCACGAGCTTCCAAAAGAGAGGCATGCCGCTTTAACCAGTAGGCCATTGCGACCAGATGTATCTGAAAAACTTCAGTAGTATGAAATAGGGATGTGGTCCTAATTTCACAAATGAAATTGTACAAATGGGGAAAGAGGGCGTAGGAAACAATGGAAAACACCCTTTAGGAACCACAAGAAGTTCATTTAAGTTTACTGTGACATTCGTTACCCTCAGGCGCTCGAATATTGTGTAATTTGGTGGAATGGAATCGGTGACGTGATCAATCCTCTCGGTGATTATTTGGTATTCCAAATTTCTTCTAGCATAATTTCCACAAAGTGACTTCGATCTTTGAATAAATATAGAAAAGTAGGAGTCCGTTTTTTCAGTTCTGAAAAAAACATTTACCAGTCTGTGTCAGTGTTTTTTCAGTACTGAATGCTAAAATTCGATACTTTTTTTACAAGGCACAATGAAAATCACCCGAAATAACATAGCATGTCTCAAAAAAAGGATTCGAAACGACCGACTGAATTTTTTTCGCGTGTTACTGGGCACGTTCCTGTACATAATTTGCAATTTGAAACTCCTGCCAAAAAAACGAAAAACAGCAATTGTAAACACTTGAAAACAAAAAATTCATTGCACTCTGTAAAATTAGCAACAAATCACAAAATATAGCCGGAAAAAGTGCTTATAACATTATTAGAAATCCTAAAAATTCCCCGATTCAGCAGCACAAGCTTTTCAAAAGGCTTTGTTCACGCATCTAATAGAACGTCTAATGCTCTCCAGATCAGTTTCTAGTGTCAAGAATACACCACAATGATTTTTAATTCGATGAACAGGAAGCTTCTGCTTAATCAACATCGCTCACGATTCTCACGAAAACCAAAGAATACAGCATTCATGTTAGGAATATGATTGTTACCGAGTATCAAAGTGGAAATGGACACAGAAAAATATCAAAGAAACTTGTCATTGCTATTTGCACTACCGAGGCAATCATTATAAAATAGAAATCTAAGGAAAACAGTGGCGTATAGAAAAATATCAGTAAATCCTAGCAAGTTATCGCTATGAGAACGCTCCACGCCTCAAACTCGTACAGGGGTAAAGATAGACATTAAGATATCTCGCAGAAAATCAGCAGATGGTACGGCATCAGTGAGTAAATGTAACTAGATAAATAATATTCATAGCTTTCTGAGAAAAAGATTTGAAGAAACGATCTGCTCGAAGAATCCCACTTCTGACGAATAAATATGGGGCTGCTCGATTGGAATACGCCTATGTACTTCTCAACGTAAAGGATGACAATGATAAAAACGAGTCCCTATTTGTAAATAAACATTTCAATAGTATACTTCTCGGAACTTTTATATTTCATCTTCAGTGATAAAATAGAGAGTTGAAACGTAAAAAATGAAGGTAAATCTAATAAAATACACTCGTCTCAAAATCTTTTTAAAAAACAAATTTCCTTAGACACAGACGGGAATTAGACAAATTTAACACAGACGCAAAGAGGCACAGGCACTGACTTAGCCCCAGCCCCACACACAGTTTCAGACACACAGACAGCCACAGACATGGCCACAGACAGCCACAGACATGTCCACAGACATGGCCACAGACACAGCTATAGACAGGGCCACAGACATGGCCACAGACACAGCTATAGACAGAGACACAGTTACAGGCAGAGTTACAACCACGAAGGTAATCATCACGAGGATGTATCTTCTCCAATCTATTGGTTAAAAAGTTCAGTGCTTATTATCGAACATCATCTGGAGTCACTGATTTGGCTCTAACTTCCGTAACTCTGGACTCAAAAGATGTGGAATCAAAATATTCCCATCGGGGTTGAAATCGTTTGAAAAACAAAACTTTAGAATCAGAGCAACCTCCCGTACGGGATTGAAAAGCTACTGCTGAAACGAACTGCATGATATAATGCCGGCAAGCAACGAGCACAATCCCTGCCAAGTACGAGCAACAACAAAACAGTACTCCGACGTCCTGTGTTTGTGGCATTTGTGTCAATGCAGTTGTGTCAAAACCAACCATAAAATTCAGTTGAGGGATGCGATGAGACTATATTATTTCCATCCATTATGCTTCGACAACATTGGTCACTAACACGGAATCGCTCAGCTACACAATGTGTCAATGTTAATAGAGACTATTTGTTCTCCAATGCGTTCTTAGTGATATTCAGTCTTTCCTTTGCGAGCGGTATTTGTAAGCTTTTGAACATAGTGTAAACTAACCAAGGGAATACGTTTAATGCTTTTCTCTCAACATTTTATTCAACCATTAACAAAGCTATTCACAATTCCTCGTATGGTTTAAGCACAAATGAAAACCCTCTAAGTTAAAAGTTATTTCTACAACAAACGTTCTGACAAATTTGTTGTTTCAACTTTACTGGAAATAACGTTTCTTTCTCTTTTTCTGTCATCATTTTTAATGTACTATTAGTTTGTTCTGTTGTTAAACGCATTTGTTATAACATGGTTACTTCGTACTACTGTCTTTTGAGGTGTACGCATGAAAACATAGTTGCCTATGTCTACCATGTCGACCTTCTCGTCTTGAATATTTGTAGAATTATTTACTTCCCCTAGTATATTTTGACATTATTTCTTGATTTCTCCGACGCCAAATTTCATTTTTAAATGTAAGGGGAGACTGTCAAAAAGATTATACATCATTGTGTCACTGACTTAATATTTTTCATCATGACATGTATTTATAACCAATACTTATAAAAGTGACTTCCCTGTAGCCATTATTTAACTTAGTAAACGGTGCTACTATAGCGTGAGGTCTACCGCCATTTATCGCCTACCCAGGCGCTGTTTGAGATGTACAAAGTAAGAGTTTATCGCCAAATTAAATGTGTGGAGAAAACTAAAATCTATTAGTAACTTAACCTAACATAACCTCAGGCAATAGTACTAGCCAGAGGTGTCGAAAAAGTGCTCTTCTTATTTATCTCGGTATATGGGAAAAAGACGTCATTAGTTTATTACGAACACTTTAATAGTAAAGTTGACAATTATTTATCTTACAACCCGCATAGCAGCTCACACTGTCGACATTTTATTCCGTACCCACTGACTTTTTCTCAATGCAATTGTCGGCAGATCCAACCACAGATCTGTTGCGCCCAAAATAAGAGACTATAATAAAATAAGAGACTAGATCAGCCCTCACCGCTACCACATCAACATACTCAGGACTTCTGACTCTCCGCTACCTCACCATCCGGTGCGGCTTCTTCCGCCGTCCGTCGATTCGGTGTGCGGTGCCTTGTTGATGCATCACTGTCGGCATGAGGGGAGGCTCCTGTGAGCGCGAGTGCGCACCCGTCATCATCACCCCACCACTGCTAGAAGACACTTCGCTTCGCTATTAGAGCAGTAAGTCGCAGTGCTATCGTGGGTCGTGCGTAAGCATTAGATTGTTCGGCTGAGGCTCACTGAAGTATTCCGTTCCCACCTGTTAAAAAATAGCGCCTAGGGTATTCATTTTATTTGTTAACTAGTTAGAAGTTGATCGGTGGTGTTTATCAGATCGGGTTGTGTTTATTTTTGGGTTTAGGTGTAGATCAGATCGGTGGGTGTTAAGTTAGTTTAGGTGTTTGAGAACAGGTCGGTGGGTGTTAAGTTAGATTAGGTGTTTGAGATCAGGTCGGTGGGTGTTAAGTTAGTGTAGGTGTTTGAGATCGGATAGGGGTTAGATTTGGGTGTGTTGAACTAATTTATAAATTCCGCAATTCAGATCATTATATTACTCATTTACCGTTTATCATTAAATTTGCTAATTGTTTTACCTAGGTGCATTAACCGAAGGCGAGGGGTTTGCGCATGGAGTCATGACACAGGCTCTTAATTCTTCTGGCCGTCTCCAACGCACGTCTCGCCTGGACGAGCATCATCGTTCTTGCCGACATAATTTATTTTTCATCAGACTATTATTTAATTCTGTACTGACCTTGTCAAATATTAGGGTCATATTAATAAACTTTTATTAACTTTTCTATTGTCTCATTTTCATATTCCCCGCTCGCTTTTTTCGTTAAGAGGTAGATCTCATGTGGTAGACCTTGGTGTGGTAGGCCTCACGCTACAGCAGCACCTAGATAACCTTGATCATGGGAACATATTGTCATGTTTTTCTCTCAATCTTTCGTACAAACGTTGACATGGGCTGTTATGGCACCCATGCACGTCTATCAACTATAGATCTTCATGTTAGGGCATTTTTAAAACCAGTGCGAATATTTACTTCCATTATATTCGAAATAAACTGATTTCTTTGCGGCAATTCACATTGACGCCACTGCTTCAGATATCTCATTCCTGCACACAATACTAACTATACAGAACTAAAGAAAAGGAAGTGAAAAACACCTCATTCAAAACTATTAGCAGCAATAGATGCATGCCCTTCGTGAGTGATACATACTTAGAAAAACAGGGCTGCAGAGAACGACACTGATACAGAGAACGACAGAGATATATAAGAGGCGAAGAAAACTGATGAGACTAAGAGTATATTTACAAAATAAGAATAGGATGGGAAGCAAATAGCAATTTCTACATTGTAACATGCTCGGTGTGTATCTGTGTAAAACTGAATTTATCGAAGGCCCGTAGCCGTAGGAGCTAAAGCTCGAGTCCTTTTCAATTTGACAGTCCTCGTACGTCGGAAGAGTCATTTGTAGATACATAGGTTCAGTGGCGCAGCCAGCCGAAAATTTCGGGGGGAGGGGGATGAGCCAGACATTAATTCTCCGCAGTTTTAATGTTTTACTTAAAACGGAGACTGAAACTGGCCACCAGCTGCGCTACTGCACATACTGGTGTTTCCGAGTTTATGAATAGAAGGAGCTAATTAGCAGAAAGGACCCATGCTTCAGTACTTGGGGACTTATATTGAATTTAGGTTTAAATTGATGTATGATGATCTGATCAGATCTAATATAACCAGACCAACCCTAATCCTTTATAACCTGAACTAATTCGTTTGTTTATATCTTTTCAAATTAAAATTTGACAGTATAAGGTACCCTAGATCAAACATTAGGATTCAGGTATTTAGATTTTTCCACGTTTGAGTAGATATTTTACATCAGCTTTTTCTGCAATAGATGAGAAGTATTATAGCCGTTCTTTAGAAGAACGTGTAGGAAATTAACAGCAATCGGATTAATCTTTTTCTCAGAGTAATTAGCAAAAAATTAGAGCTTTCAGAAGGCCAAACCATAAATTTTTCCTCTGTAAAATTCTTTGGACTATTCGCTTTGATCTGATTCTTCTAATTTATTAAAAGATTTTCAACCAAATTGTGCACTGGTAATTGATTTAGTTGGAGGGCCATAAAGATTTAATATCTTCTTTTTAACCATTTACAAGTTGAATTTACCGTGGTCGTCGTCTTGTTGGAACGTCCGCTTGTGATATTTTGATTATTTTTCTTCACTGGGGTTGTGATTCTGCTCCAAAATATGTCGATGCAGAGAACCGTCCTTTTATCTTTGAATGACGTCGAGTGCACAAGTCTCATGCGAGTAAAGCCATTCTAAACCGTTATGCTACCTCTTCCATGCTCCAGTATAGCTCTGGTATTTCTAGGTTCATAGGCTGGTATTCTAAGTCCTCCAAACACGGATGACTGACGTAACATCTAAACAATTCTATTTTAGTTCCATCAGACCGAAGAGTTATCTCTCAAAAACTCATTTCTTTAATTTAGATTTTTTCAACTTCAAACGACTTGCAACATGTTTTCTCGTAAATAGGGAGTTTTAAGAGCTACATAGCTTTTGATGTTGTTCCTGTGTAGCTTCCGCTGATGGTTTTCTCACATTTGTACAGGAGGCTTAGTATCTATTTCAAACTCTTTTGAAGTACTCACAAGCATATTCTTATTCTTTCTCAGCATGTTTCGATGCGTATGAACACTAATCTTAGTTGGTAGTCACATCATTTTCCTTAAGCTAATGAATAATTGAACCTACGGTAAAAATATGGTAAATGCAATCGGGCAGAAATTTATCTGTATGAAATTCTATCCAAATGAAGTACATTGATTTCTATTGGGAAGATTCTTGGGCAACTTTGACCTTAGGGATGATGTGTTGTAGGTGACTTCCTGTAACGCTGGCTTATTTCTATCCGAAAGTGTAATTTTTTTGCAAAACCTCTTAGATTCTTGCTCGACAGAATTCAAGAATGCTGGATCATTTGTCTGTGTACAATACTTCTTGAAAAAGGTAACAATCAGCATTTAAAATCATTTCACTCTAATGGCTGAATAAATATTTCCAATAAGGAGATTCTTCGAGAATCTAATTCGCAGAATAAAAAGAAGAACCAGAGTATAAACGAACATTACATTTATTGTAAACGTTTCGGAATTAAAATTCCATCATCAGTGCTAAAACGGGAGAAAAAAATAATGATTTGTCTATTTTAAAAAACAAAAATCATATATATATTCCACAAACCTACCTAGATGTACAAAAAGCCTAATTTTTTCAATTGATAACTTTACGGCACTAATGTCTTTGTTGAGGTTAGGTTTATGAGTGAATATGAAAGGGAACTAAAATTCTAAGGTCATGCTCATTATCAGCTCGCCATAAAGTGGAAAAATTAGTATTTTTGAATGAATGGTTTGAATTTTCACAGTGATCCCTAATTGCTGATTGGGGAGGAAGGGTTAGTGCACGACCGGTTCTATGAGATATTCCTGCGCGTTGACTCTGTCTGATGAATTGTTGGAGTTTGGTACTACCAACGTAAGACTGCATGCAGCAGTCACACTTATAAAAATAGACACAGCCACTCCACAGGCACTCATTCAATCGTTCCTTCCTGCTAAAAAAGGATGCAACCTTAAAACTTTTCCATATAGCACAAAACGTCGACCGCTGTAAAAACCTACTAACCAACGATACTACCTCCTTCTTCAGCTCTGCGTTCAAATAACCCGTGAATGGTAATTCGATGTACGAAGTCTGTTTTGGTACGCTCAAGGTTGCAGGAGAGGGGCAAATTCTACGATCTAAAAATTTTCTTACACAATTATTCTGAATAAGTAATTTCGGATATTTGTTGTTGACCAATAATTTTACAATGTATTCAATATCAAGATGGAATATTTCATTCGTACTGGATATGCCGTATGCACGATGAAGTAAACAGTAAATACATGATTTTATACACCCTTTATATACACAACTGAAATAGTTCATAGCAAGACCAGTGAGTGTTGGCTTCCTATAGACAGAAGTAATTAGTTATGAATTTGACTTTTTAATGAGAACGTCTATGAATGGGATCTGATCATTTTGTTTTACCTCCATCGTAAATTTGATGTTAGGGTGAGATGTGTTAATATACTGAAAGAAACTATTGGCTGTCATTTCAGAGCGAAACGAAACAAATGTATCGTCCAGATACCTTCGGTAAAATAATGGCTTAAACTCCGGAGGACATTGGTTCAAAAAATGTCTTTCCAAGAGGGCTAGAAAGGAGTTCGCTATTAAAGGAGAGAGGTTAGATCCCATTGCACGTCCGTCCATTTGCTTGTACGTTTTACCATTAGATATAAAATATGAATCTTTCAGTGCTACTTCAAGTAAACGTTTGAATTGTGGTCTATTGTAACTCAGGATGGTTCGGTTATCTTGAAAAATGCGATCCAGTAAAACTTTAATCGCCTCATCCAGTGGAACATTAGTGTATATAGACTCTACATCATAACTACACATGAAGAGATTATCTCTGTTGCCAACAGTCGATAAATCGCGAAAAAATTTATACGAGTTTTCTACTGTATATTCACTATTACAAAATGGGGATAGGATAGGAACTAAGTTCGCACAAAGTTTAGAGTGGTGGGTGTTGCATGCAGATGAAATCGGTCTCAGCAGTACATCAGGCTAATGAATTTTGGGCAAACCATATAACACTCCAAGTTGAGATCCTACAGAGTGACTAGTTTTAAAAAAATCATCGGTTAAAATTCCTAAATCTCTATCTTTTTAAGGTTTGTAGTTGGCCTTATTTTCCAGTTTTAACAATAAGGTTTTTTTGTCACTAAGGTCTTTACAAAATTTATCTCTGTCTAATTGAATTGATTCCATTTTTGAAATATAATCCCGTTTGTTAAGAATAACAACACCATTCCCTTTATCGGGTTTGGTATCGTTCATTCATTCATTCAAAAACACTAATTTTTCCACTTTATGCCGAGCTAATAGTGAGCATGACCTTAGAATTTTAGAGTCCTTTTTCATATTCACTCATAAACCTAACCTCAACAAAGACATCAGTGCCGTAAAGTTATCAATTGCCCTCACCTACTGACGTAATTCTGTGTGTGTTTGTGTGTGTATGTGTATGCATAGTGTGTTTTGCTGTTGTATCTGAATTAGCGTGTACATGTGTGCTTTTGTGAATTAGGAGTATGCTTTGGTCGAGTATGGATGAAAACATTAGGTTTTCTAGACATTTAGGTAAGTTTGTGGAATGTATACTGGATTTTTGTTTTAAAATAGACAAATTTTCATTTTTTTTCTCCCGTCTCAGCACGGATGATGGAATTTTAATTCCGAAGCGTTTGCAATAAATGTAATGGTTGAATATTTCCATAGTTCAATCAACTTAAAATTTCAGGCGTGTAAAGACTTTCGGCCCCTATAAGACCTTTTGTTACTACTTTATTCCACTGCCTCCAGTTTCTCTGTCCAAAATAGGTACACAGACGAAACTGCGCTTAAAATTCGCGTGTGTGTGTCCCACATAAAAAGTTGCTGAAAGTCTTCCTTCTTGCACAACCGTGCTGCGTATCAAACATCATTAATGAGCTGAGATTTTCACCTAGAACAGCAAAGAACCTGATATCGGACACACTCCTGGCAGAAATTCACTGCCTTTGCACGGCGTCCAAGCGCAATATTTGTGAAGCAAACACAAACGTGGTGAGAGATGTCAGGTTTTTACTGGACAATCTTTCCGGTCATCCTGTGAACGGGGGCCAACGGCCAAAAAACTGGCTATCCTTCCTGAACTGTCGTGTTAGGTCATTTGGCCAGGCTAGTTTTTAGGCCCATCTCGTGTGATGTAGTGAGTAAATAACGCAGAGCAGCTATGGCGTGACGGAGTGTATAGAGTATGCACAGCCCAGTGTAAAGTACGGTAGGCGATAGTTGGCCTAGTTTTGTAACTGTTCATTTTTGCAAGCGTCGACAGTGTCAAAAAATTCTCAATTTGTAAGTCTTTCAAATTTGCTTAATTACAACACAGGAATATGTTCGAAATTTTCAATTTACCGTTGACTACCTAATACAAAGTCACTCAGATCGAAACTCTCCTTAAACATTTATCTCTCAAAAAACAGCAGTCTGAAACTTTTGAGCTGAGATAAGCAATCTCGCCATTTCTTTTAGGAAAAACCTAGAGTTCTGGCTTCGTAAAATGATGGATCAGTTCAAATTCCTAAGGATGAATAGCAAGTGTACGCCTCATTACTTGATAATTTTTTTTATTGTAATTATTGAAAGTTTTTAAAAATCCAAAGTTATAATAGCTGCTCCGTATATGTACGTACTATATAAAACGTATAGTGTGTCAGCGTACGAAGCAAACACTTCAACATAATGAGCCAAAACCGTCAAAAGCGCCAGACATTTTATGTTTAGTTTATTTTTTTGTTCGGTTTATTTTCGCACGAATTTCCGTCAACATAAACTCGGGAATTAAAAAAAGAAAACTGCACTCTTTATGTGGAGATCAGGTATCCAGTTTACCGAGTTAAAGTGAGGGCTCGTAAACCAAGGAACCAACAAACTGTTTTAATATGGAAGGAACGTGCCATTTTTTGTAACAATATCGCAATCGTAATCGATTTAAAACGATTTCTCACTAAAACGTAAATTATGAATACGATCGAATAGACACGTTCAGATTCAACTCATCAGTTTCAAAATTAATGTAAACAATTCTCATATAAGTAAATTAATCCTCATTCCATTGGTGAGTGACGATGAAAGAACGCTTTATGTATATCAAAGCTAAGTTACGTCAAGACGCCAGTCTCACTAAAGCTATTGAGCACGCAACACAGGATGCAAGACTCCTAAATTGCAAAACATGATGCAAGACACCTAAATGCAAGACACCAAGACACATGCAAGACACCTAAATTCATGCTCAAGTTGTAGGTACAGTTCTAACATGAAAGAAATTAAGCAGTGAACTCATATTTTTTCACTACCTTCATTTCATTAAAGTTGCGCATTTTTTAGAAATCCCTGTTTTTTTTCGCCACTTATTGGGAAGTAGTTTTCTATTTTTATGGATATGATACCCGTCGCTAAGCAATGTTTCTTGACCTTAAACGATAATAATATTCATAAATGTATCCAAAAAATTGTCAAGACTTACCAAGAAGTCATTAATCTAGAATGTTTTTCTCGTGTTCTGAAACGCATTCATGTTTTTCAGGGGAAGTCTTCCAGGGAACTGCGACTTAGAAGTAAATTATCTCATCCAGTTGCCAGCATTCATCATAAAAAATTGTTACTGCTATCACTTTAAATTTCTTCACGAAACTTCTTATGTTTCTAAATTTTATTTGTACCTGCCATAACACGATATTGATTTTTTTACATCTCTAAACTTGCCTTTAATATCTCATTACTTAAAACGGCAAGAAATTTGCTACAGAAGAGGGTGTTGAAAAACAGCAATAATAACAAAAATGACAAGAGCTGTCGTGTGTATATAACTTTCCTGTCCAAAAAAGTTTGCTAGAATCTTCAAAATCTCCAATGAAAAGCGAGAGAACCATAAAAATTGTGCAGTACGTTTGTTAATTTAAAAATACTATAACATGAATTTTAGAACAAGAATTTTCGTTCTTTTGCACATCATCAACAGTGAAATCAGCAATGGAAAAGTTTCATCGAAAAATTTGTAGACTGATAAACGTTACATGAATTTGAAATTTAGAAGGACTAAATTATCATACTTTAACAAAATCATCTTACATAGGAAAGGCATGCACAACCTAAAATATAAACATTGGTAGTGTAACAAGATCTGATCTTGTTTTAAGCCGCCTTCACCCCACTAGTCTCCCAAGGCCAAAAGAAAGGTAATCAATAACTAATTTATTCAACTTTCAAATTTATCAGAGGAAATGCACGCGACACTGTCAGTAATTCTATCATGATCATAAAGGTACTTGAGAGAGGGAGAGAGAACGTCGGCAACAGTCCCCTCACGTAACCTACAACAAACAGAAAAAAAAACACCAGAAGACAACTGTTGCAAGATAAGAATAAATGACATGACATTTTCCTATTACATGACCTACACACGTTCAAGTTTAAAGCATCATACACACCTCTGAAGGGCGTTCCGACGTGGCACGGGAGGACAAGATGCCAGGGAATGCTACCGTGGGCTTGAACTTGATTCTACTACTCGCTTAATCTACTTTGTCAGACTTAAGAATACGGCCCACTTCAGGTAGCCTATCTAACAATAGTCAACAAATTTAAACTTATATCATTATTTAAAATTAGCTTTGTTTCGAGATTGAATAACGATTCTTCCAGTTGCAGATTTGAGGTAAACCTAGTATTGTCTAGTACTGAAAAGCTCCTCTACTCAACTGAAGTGCACTTGCCCGCGTGGGGTGCAATTGCTTGAATGTTGACGAC